>JAZHYW010021608.1:0-43913 GCA_037355805.1 Ixodes ricinus
CGCCCGCTGCAAAGTGAGCCGTAACGCCCTTCTCATGACGTCGCAACGGAATACCATTGGGGGCGCGCGTCGAAGCGAATGCAACGCGCATGGATCGACCGTCATAACGCGCTTTCAGCGACATACGCGTGTCATATTAGTAGGGTTCCGTGTTTTTGGATAAATCACAAAAAACTCTAAAAACACCCGCCGGTAAAATTTCTGTCAATTCGGGTTTATCCGATAAACTCCGAATTGTTATGTGCCCATGCCATTCCCCCTTTCCCTCACAAAAAAAAACTGATATTTTTTCTTTTTTTACGTATTGAGCAGCACAGGATGAATGGTTCTGGGAAAATGACACCATAATTATCTCTCGAAGCTTCGAACCGTTGTCAAAAGGGGGGTCTTACGGCTTGTCTCGTCAAGGTTGGATCAGGGAAAAGGTATTGCAGGCACGTAGCCAAGGGGGGAGGGTTGCCTCGCCCCCCCCCCCCCGAAATCTCCCATTTTGCTGGGACCTACTCTCCCCTCCCCCTCATACAGCATTGTCATAGGTGGCGCCCTCCCCCCCCCCCCCGAAACAAAGTCCTGGCTACGTGCCTGGGTCATCGTACCATTCGTGTGACGACAAAAGCCACTCTTTTGGTTTCCAGTTTGGGCCATGGGATTTGGGATTTAAAGAAAGGAGAGGGTATGTTTCTGGGGGTAACAGTGAAAGCTATGGACCATAGAGATTGTATAAAAAAGGGAAGAGGGGCAGTTGAAACTTCTCATTACATCCTTAACCACTTCACCTCGCGCGGCCGCGGGATAGATTGATCGGATGACAACGAGCTTCCTTGCGGCTACCTGGGTCCTGGGTGATGGGGCCTTCAAGGCGATGGAGCCGTCCCAGACAACGTCGACCTCGACGACAATTTCTGTAGGGCGACTCTGCTGTTATTGCGACGGAGGAGGTGACCAACAAGGCGATAGCTAGCGATATTCGTGGCAACTCGCAAGACGGGGATGACAGCGAGCCTGATGAGCAAGACACCTGCGATGTGCCCAGTAACCGTGAAGTGGTGGACGTGATCGATGTTTTGATGTGGTCCACGAGCACACAGCATGACGAAGACGCGATGCAGGCCATCTGGCTATGCTAACATACTCAGATGCGAATAATAATGTCAAGAGTGGCCCAGAAAAATACGACAAACTACTTTGAGCCGAAATAAAGGTGTCCTCGGTGAGTTTTGTGCACCCGAGAAACATTTGTGGAAACTTTCTTTAACGTTTGCCCCGAATTTCTATGTAGCGAAATTTCAATGTAACAAAGTAAATTCCGAATTTCACCGACTTCGTTACATCGAGGTTTAACTGTATATCATGGTTGCGTCGCCGCAATATAATAGATATTCCGTCGAAATTGGCAGAATCAAAATGGTACAGGCACAATTTACCCGATACACGGAAAAATCGGCAATACTCGCACGACTTTCTCAACCCGAGGCGAATGTCGCCCCAATATTGTGTGTGGCCTGGGGTGTCATCGTTCGGCAAATTGAGGGGAGGCAGGAGGCCGGACTGTCTGTATGTATGGCACGCAGCACTCGGGAGTTAGCTCCTACGACCATCTTACTCTGAAGTGGTTACTATATCTTGCTGGGACGAAAGTAATATCGCTAAATTATGTCACATAGCCCCGTGCGACTCAGCAACTTTGCTAGCCCGTTTAGAGCTCTTCATGCTTTGACCGCTGTCGGTGTGGGTCTCATTAGCTGCTCAAGGGTGTCGCTTGGGCATCCGAGGGCGGAATACGTCAGTAATAGCTCGTCCCGCTCTTTTTATAAGGGGCACACGCACAGGAGATGAGTGTCATCTGCGGTTACTTTGCATTTTGGGGATGCGTCGTCTCGCTGCTCTTTCCACTTTGCAAGGTATGCAGGTGTGAACGCTCTTCCGGTACGTAAACTGTGAAGGATAGCCGTCTCGTTTCTTGTTAGATGTCCCGGGATCTTGGGGGAGGGGTCCATTTTCAAGCTCCGGTTGGCGGGCAGAGATGACTCGCCGCACAAGAAGGCGAGCGTCCGTGAAGGTGGGGACCTCTGAGGTGGGGTAGTTCGGCTCTTCGTGGGCCCGTGTAGCGAGAGTGTATGGCTGCCGCGTTGCCTTTAATCTAGCAATGCGTCGGAAGCCACTGGAAGGCGATGGTTCATCCACCCTGTTGGAGCTGGAGACTTCGACGCGTGGAAACTCACCTTCTCAATTCTGCCGTGCTCTTCCGAGATCGCAGCAGCTGTTCTTCGTTCTGGGTTCACTGACCCATCTATTAATATCCTTGACCATCCGCGATACAGCTCGTCAAGCACCTGTTGTCGTGCCGATGTCGCTGGGGTCTCCCGCTTGGGACCCATCTGTGTCATGATTAATTCGATCTGCAATGTAGGGTGCGTGCTGGGTAGGGGAATGACAGTGTGGCTGGCTGGGCACATAGCAATTATCTCAAGGAGATCAACGAGTGTCGCGAGATGTACTTGGCGAGTCGCTATCCTCTTCGCGGTGACACTGCGGTGTTTTTTTCTCCATACGTATGATATGTCGCAGTGCTCGCTCCGTCGCTGTTTCTTGGACTGCATTTGTTCCCTAATATGCGAAGGTGTGACCTGATGAGATGATGATAGAGTATTGTTGCCACGATACTCTATCATCCAGTTTCAGGCCTAGGTATGTTCCTTGCTTTTCTATTGGTATTGGGGTTCCTGCGACATGTAGATCCCATCGGCACTTGTACGTCCTGTGTGGCGTATTCAGCGGGCTACCAATTTTGCCACCGAGAGAGTAAGGCCCCGAGCCGTTAGAAAGTGGTCGATGTTGTCCAGAGCTTTTTCTAGTTCCTGCCAGAAGCTCTTCCTACAGCTGCCACGGTCGGCCACCCAGATGGCAATGTCATCTGCGTAAACCGCCATTTTTACTGGTCGGTTTGTCCGCTCGCCTATGCGGGCCGCCTCTGAGTGTGCAGCTAACGCGACATGGAAGAACATCGGGCTGAGTACGCTGCCTTGCGGCACTCCCCATGTCAGGGGCATAGCCGTGCTGCAGACACCCGCAGCTCTCACTTGGGCTTCGCGGTCCTCCAGGAACGCCTCGATGTAGGCGACTGCACAGCTACCGACTCCTCGTCTTTCCAGGTAAGTCACGAAGCTGTTGTGTTAAACAGCGCCGAATGCCTTAGATATATCAAGGACTCCGCCTGTCGTTCGGTGCCAGGCGTTGCCGTCTTCCGGCGCCGTGACCAGGTCCGCGATGGCGTCTGCGAGCATCTACTACTTGGAAAACCAGCGTATCATTCCGGCAGAGCTCCTACCGTCTCGAGGTGGTGCACCAGCCTGAAGAGGACCATCCTCTCGACGAACCTCCCGAAGCACGACGTGAGTGAAATGGGGCGGTAGGAGTCTGACTGGTCTGCCGGTTCACCTGGCTTGAGCAGGGGCAGGACGGTTGCCGTCTTCCAGTTTCTTGGAAGGCATGCTTCTGTCCATACCTCGTTGAGGTATGCCAGGAGGCCTGGCAAAGCGTTTTTCTCGAGTTTCAGAGCGCTTGGTTTGTCACTCCATCAGGTCCAGCGGCCGACTTTTTTCGAGACAGCGTTGCGAGTGCGTGTATCAGCTCGTGCATATGAAGGTCCTCCTCTCCCGCCATTATCGCCGGGAACTGCCTCGGCCTCCATCAGACCCAGCCCAATTGGGTGGCTTCTTCGTGGCTGCTGGGAGGGCTGGGGCCATGAGCAAGGCGTCCGCAACAAGCTCCACCACAGCCTGTGTTGTAATCTGCAGGCTGATGGCCATGGCAATGGTAGGGTGTCTTGGGAATGGTCTGCATGTCATGCCTCTTGACATTATCCATGCGCTTGTGTTTTCCCCATTCCATTCAGTGTTTCACACTTGAGCTGCCATTGTTCTAGCTCTAGCTGTTTTCCGTGCCTTTTGAATTTCGCGTCCAGACTCCTGAGAGTAATCCCGTCCTCGGGTAGCCTTGTTCTTTTGGCTCGTCGCTGCACTTGTCTTCTTTTGGCAGCCACTCCAGGTCTGAGTTCGCTTTGTTGGTCGGCGCGCTTAGTGTGCGGGTCGCCAGTCGAAGCGCATCTACCGTATCGTGAGTTGTGAGAGGTTGACCGCTGACTCGCTGAGTGGAGAGACACGTCCGGCAGTTACCCCTGTCGACCACTTTGCAAGTCATTTGAGGGTGTTTTAGGGAGATTTCCAGCTACGATGGGGGTGTGGTTCCTTAGCCATCTGTCGAGCTGAGTGCTCGCTTGTAGTCTAAGTGCCCCCGCCGTGAATGTCATGTCTATCACACTTTGCTGCACCTCTGTCCTGAAGGGTGTCGGAGTCCCTGTGACGATCTCCTCTAGGTCTGTTGTGTCGAGGAGTCTCTGCAGTATCCGACCTCTCACTGTGGTCTTCCTCTCCCCCAGGACTCGTTATGTGCATTGAAGTCACCGCGGATCAGCATGTGTTTATTTGTGTCTAGTTCCGCTCTCCATTCGGCCAAGACACGTGGTCTCCACTTTCCCGATGGATGGACGTGTGCTGACACTATGACAATATTTTTAGTACGTCTGCGCCACTGCACCCCGGTGATGTCTGCCATCTCTGAGCCGCATCTGGTGAGGCCCATCTGATGATGGTAGACGCTGTTCCTTACGAGCATCACATCCCTCGGATGTTTGCCTGTCTGCTTCGTCGCATAAAAAATGTATTGCGGGATCCTGACTTGTTTTTGTGGAAATCGCGGCTCTTGCAGCAGCAGTATATCGAATGTGTGTTGTAACAGCCTTGATTTGATGTCCGTGAATCTTTGCCTTAGACCATTACATGTCCACTACTGAATTGTCGGGCATCCGGTCGCTTGGATGGTCTTGGTTGTTATATTATGTGCTGTCATGAACGGGTTGTTCCAGGGACAGTAGCCATACACCTCAGGTATGCCATGAGGCATTTAATTAATTATGATTTCAACGATGGCGAGTGTGTAACAGGAATAGCGTTCCTGCTTATGAGTAAGTAAGGTGTGGAAGATCTTCAGAATGCCTTTGCAATAATGAGCTCTAAAGACAGGATTGCTCCGATCACTTGATAAAATACTGACGACGGTGGCATTGTGTCCAACAGTTTACGAACCATGGTGTACGCAAGAGCGATTATGGCTCTAATAGGAGAAGTTTGCGCTATTCGACTTGTCTGTTTTTGTGCCGGCATACCCACATCCGAAGGCGGGTGCAAAGTGATATTTATAACGTTCTGTTTCTCCCAAAAAGATGTTTTTGGGAACGTGTTGCGGCGGCACCTACGCCCACAGACCTGTCACTTGTGCTCTCCAGGTTTTAGAGCAGAGCGAACTTTTCAACAGTTCGAGCTGGCATAATGTTGGTGGTGTTCTTAGGTCGACGCTTGTTTCTAGCAGTCGCTTTCTTTCCCAACTGGTGTTGCACTTGAGATTGTACCTTATAACGTCGGTCTGTCTCTCCCTCTGTTTCTCTTTAATTTGACATTTCGCTGCTTTAGAGGCGTAGTCACCTTTGCATTTCATGCAGGAGGGGTCGCCTTCGCACATGCCCTCATGGCTTTTTCTACACCGACGGCACACTTGGGATTCTGTCGTGCATGCAGCTGTGGTGTAACCCAACCTTAGCATGTGTAGCATTGAGGGCGTGCTCGGTAGGGATAGCATTCGTTCTCACAATACCCCCTTTGATATGTTGAGGTGCCTGTTTCTCTGCGATTGCCACTCGTACAACGGGCGATGTTTTGCCAAGTCGTTTCACTTTCACTATGCCAATGGAGGTCTCTAGCTGTGGATTTACGTCGTTTTTATTACATTCGGGGTCAATATGTGGGAGTACGCTAAAGCCGTTTGTGCGGTTTTTTGGTAGATAGGCTGTCACCGGCACAGTACACAGGTTGGTGAGCTTGAGGAGCTTGGCTTTGAATGCAGGTCGCTTTACGTCGACTGAAAGAATGTTCCGAGTTTTGTTTCCCAAACAAGTGCGAACCCTATAAAAAATAACGGTTTGAAATCGATCCGGAAAGTGAAATCCGGACTAAAACCAAACCGGAGTCAGACCAGATAGGCATCTTCCGGTTCGCACAAACCGTGAATTTTCGAATCCGGTTCAAAATCAAATTGAGGAAATTCCGGACTGGCAAATATCGGTTCACTCAAACCATGATTTTCCTAATCCGGTTCCAAGTCAAATTAGAGGAATTCTGGACAGAAGAATTCCGGTTCGCACAAACCGTGATTTTCCTAATCCGCTTTAAAGTCAAATTGGAGGATTTCCAGACAGACAAATTCCTGTTCACACAAACCGTGATTTTCCTAATCGGTTAAAAGTTATAGTGAGACAATTCCGGACACACAAACTCCGGTTCACACAAACCGTGATTTTTGGAATCCAGTTAAAAGTACAATTGAAGAAATTCCAGACACACAGTATGCGGTTCGAACAAACCATTAATTGCCAAATTCGGTTAAAAGGGAAATTGGACGAAGTCTAGACTGAAAATATCTGCTTTGCACAAACCATACTTTGCCATATCTTGTTCAAAAGAAAATCGAATCAGCCGTCTGATGCCGAAGACTTTCACGCGTATGGTTAAAACATCAAGTTGCAAACAACCCACCCCGATTCTGTACGGGCTGCATCGATCAGAGCTGAGAGCGCAGAAGAACGAGATGATATGCGGCGCAAAAGGAAACATCACGGCGATTTCTGCGCAAGTCATCGCCATCTAATTCCATCTAGCTTTTTCTATGCACTCTGCAATACTTGTTCATTATTATGCCTAAACTGTGTTTTGTTATTTTTTAATTATTTTTAAAATAAATTCTTGATAACTGTCAAATAACCTTTTTTATATGATTTTCACTCCATAAAACAAACGAAAACAAAAACTAACTCGATGCCACAGATAGATTTACGCACATTCGGAAAGTGTCATTTCAGTATCTTTAATAGCTTTCCGGTGGTCTCCTTGTTTATGCCTTCATGCTCAACATTCTATTAGTGTGCACATACAGGCGATTTCAAGGGCTTTCATCACTCTAGGTGCGCAATGTGAGTGTCCTTGCCAACACAGTTGCTGTAGTAGAGTCAATAATAGTCGTGGTTCTTGTGACAATATAAAATTCTTTTACAAATTATGCTACATGGCCTTTTTGTGAAAGACCTTGCATCTAATTATGCTCTTAAAACAAAAAAAAGTTGCTTTTAGAACAAACGAAGGTGTTTTATATATGCAACTTGTGTATCAAACACAAGTGGGCTCCTGGGCCCGTCTGTTACTGCCCGGGTGTTCGGTCGCCAAAGAGGCCAAAGGGGGCGACCGCCCCATGTTGAGAATTGATGAGGACACGGGCCGGAGTGGTGATGGCCGAGCAGTGTACGCGGTGAGATGGCGAGGGCGAAGCGGAGCGGCTCGTTCCGGGAATCATTTTCGTGTTTATTCTTTAATCTTGTTAAGCAACCCACACTGCGCTTCTCTCCGCCCGGCAACGGGGAGAGGGTGCAGGGCCCTCAAGCCAACGCCAGCGGTCGGCAGGAGAGAGTGGTGTGAGAAAGCCGAGCAGGCGATGAGGCTGCTGTAGCTATTTTCTGTTCGCTTGTGGACGGTTTGCTTCTTACCGCCGCGGATGTCTCAAGCGGCCGGTTTCCTCCAGGAAGGTGAGCATGGCTTTGAGGGATCGCCCCTTGGTCTGTTTTAATCCGTGCAGTTTCTTCCTTGGTTCCTGCAGGTGAACAAGTTTGGCATCGGCCGCCTTCAGTACCGCTGGTTCAGCGCATTCAAGGAGATGGTGGCAGGTGTCGGCCTACTTGCCGCAAGCCTGGCAGTCAGGGTCACCGTCCCACCGCATGTAGTGCCTGCGCCCCGGGATCATAGCACTGTGGGTCCTGAGATGGTGGATGATGGCGCTGTCCGGCCTTGTTCCTTGTGCCTCTTCGTCCGTCCAGCTTCAGAAGCATCCAGCGAGCGAAAAATACGCTGAACACGCCGCCGTGACGGCATTATGAGCGAAACTTTGACTCTGCTTAGTATTTCTCAATGGTGGCAGGTGCTGCTTGCGAGTTCGTGGTTTTCGCTAAACGAGCTTACTGAGACTGTGTATGTGTCCGTGAGATGCACCTGCTCGGTTTTATTAGCTGAACATCAGGAATTTACCCAGCGGCATTGCGAGTACTTTGAAATTTATGTTTCTTTATGATAAAGAAGTCAGTTGTTCCTATTTGATATGATCTCTTTCGTCTACAGCTGCTTGTGCCCGGGTTTGAACAAACAGTGGTTTTTATCGTGTATTTTGCGTTAAAATACGCCTTTGATACTAAATGTCTGGAATAAATTTCCAATAATGTTTTTAACTGTTTTTTTGTCTATTGTTCACAATCTTTTGGGCGTCTAATGGGTTGATGTGCTAAGGGGTTTGGGCTGAATGGTCTGATGGGTTGAAGTGTTTTTTTGTGGGTATCTCTATTTCACCTTCTTATGCAGTGTAGCAGATGCTACGAGCTATTCCTACCAAACAAGCACGGCGATCGTGTCACATATTTGGCCACACCCTGCGCAGCTGTGCCCTACCGGAAAGTCAGGTGACATGCTTTCAGCACTGGATTTCCTGGGATGGCTTGTAGCATCAGCTGCAGTACATCGGAAGGTAAACCAGAGCGGGTATGTCACTCTACTAGACTATTTCTATTATTTTCAGGTGTTGCCTGATACGGTTTAATTTATGGTTAGACCCACTCTGGTGAAGCTCTACGGATTGTCCAGATACGGTTCAGCTTCCGCTTCGACCAATTACGGTTGGGTTTCCGGACCGGTCATTTCCGGTTCACTCCACGGTTTCTGGAAATCCGGTTTGCTTATGGGCCCATATGATGGACTGAAATTCTGGATTCATTCCGGTTTATTTTTTAACCATTTTTTTGGTATGGTAGGCTTGAATTTGATCATTCAATTAACTTTCTGTTTGTCAGTGTGGACGTACAATACGGTGCACCTGACTTGAAGGTTAATTCCGTCCCTGGATGCTGGTGCTAGGCTCTGGCACGTCTTGTATCTCTTCCATTCCGTCAATGTTTAGGATGAACACGATCATCGATAAGGAGCTGCTGACGGTTTCAGCAATAGTTGCCTTAAAAAATTTTCTATCCGTCTTTCACGAGCGAAGCGTGGCTGAACTTGCTTGTTTCATGGCTTATTCTTTGTCCAATGCGCGCGGTCGATCGGAGTTTTTGATTATGTCCCTACCAAAAAAAACAGTTTGAGAATAAACCGGAATGAATCCGGAATTTCAGTCTGTCAACGGGCCCATAAGCAAACCGGATTTCTAGAAACCGTAAAATAAACCGGAAATAACCAGTCCGGAAACCCTACCGTAATTGGTCGAAGCAGAAGCTGAACCGTATCTGGCCAATCCGTAGAGCTTCACCGGAGTGGGTCTAATTCAGTGTTGGAGGTAACGCGTTACTAGTAACGACGTTACTGGTAACGCGTTTCATTTTTCGCTAACGCAGTAACGTACTCGTTAGTATTCTGAATGACTAACGAGTAAAGCATTTTCGTTACTTTTTTACGGTATCGGCTATTAAATTACGTTACTCGTTACTCTTGACCAAAACTGGTGGAATACATTAGGTATTTGCGAAAAGGTCACGACACCTGATCTAACATTTAGAATAGCAATCTTGTACATAAAACTGGAGACGTTAGGGAAACTAAATTTACGTCACTAAGCTCAATGGAGGATCTATCTTCCCTGCTCGAGGGGTAACTACTTGTGCTCGAGCACGCAGTGCACAGGCAATGCCGTATCTTGCTGCTAAGACTTCTGAACCTTCCATTTCCTAAAACGGTGGGTTTTCCACTTAGCAATTCATCTATTGACCCATCCCTCTCGAGCAATTCATCTATTCACCCATGCTCTATTCACCCATTCCTTTCACGAGACCGAAGGCATGTTTGTAAGCAACCACATCTCTGCCAAACAAATGTACTCGAACACAAAAGTAACGTAAAAGTAACGTTCATTATTTTTGAAAAGTAACGGTAACGGTATATTGTTACGTTTGTAAAAAAGTAACGTAGCTCAATAACGCGTTAATTTTTACTGAACTTACGAGTAATGCTATTTCGTTACTCTTTTTTCGGTAACGGGCACAACACTGGTCTAATTGTATATTAAACCAGATCAGGCAACACCGGAAAATAATAGAAATAGTTTAATAGAGTAACATACCTACTCTGTTTGACCTTCCGATGTACTGCAGCTGATGCTACGAGCCATCCCGCGAAATCCAGTGCTGAAAGCATGTCACCTGATTTTCCAGTAGGGCACAGCTGCGCGGGGCGTGGCCAGTTATCTGAAACGCTCGCCATGCTTGTTTTTTAGGAATAGCTCGTAGCATCTGCTGCACTGCATAGGAAGGTGAAACAGAGATACCCACAAGAGAAACCCTTCAACCCGTCAGACCCTTAAGCCCAAACCCCTTAGCCATTCCACCCATTAGACGCCCAAATGATTGTGAACCATGGACAAAAATGCAGTTAAAAACCTTATTTGAAATTTATAGCAGACATTTAGTGTTACAAGCATAACTCAAAAACACGATAAAAACCAGCGTTTGTTAAACCCGGGCGCAAGCAGCTGTAGACGAACAGAGATCATATCAAATAGGGACAACTAACTTCTTTATCACAAAGAAAAATATATTTCAAAGTACTCACAATGCCGCTGGGTAAATTCCTGATTACGGTAGTTCAGCTAAAAAAACCGAGCAGGTGCACCTCACAGACACATACACAGTCTCAGTAAGCACGTTTTGCGAAAACCACGAACTCGCAGCAGCATCCGCCACCGTTGAGAAATCCTGAGCAGAGTCAAGGTTTCGTTCATGATGACGTCGCGGCAGCGTCTTCGGCGTATTTTTCGCTCGCTGGATGCTTCTAGCCGGACGATTGAAGAGATATCGAATCGTCTTAACAAAACCCAACACTCTTGTTCTAAACTGCACACACTCCTTCCAAACCGACGTGCCACTTTCTTCATGCTCCGCTCGCTTGCATTTCAGCTTTCTTTCTGGTCGAGTCTCCACTTTCCGAGCTGTTGATCTTCGCGGCTGCAGCCGGCCGCTGCGGGTACGAAGTTCACAGCTCCCCCCCCCCCCCCCCGCGCGATCGTGTCCGCCGAGGCAACCCGCGGTGTAAGGTTCAGCTCGTTCTTCGCGTGCATCCTCTCCGTCATAAAGCTAGGAGACTGCAGGAAAGCTATCAAAGATACTGAAATGACACTTTCCGATTGTGCACACATCTAGCTGTGGCATCGAGTTAGTTTTTGTTTGTTTTATGTGGTGAAAATATGTAAAAAAGGTTATTTGACAGCTATCAAAAAATTATTTTAAACAAATATTTGAAAATAACAAAACGCAGTTTAAGCATAATAATAAACAAGTATTGCAAAGTGCATAGAAAAAGCTAGATGGAATTAGATGGCGATGACTTGCGCAAAAATCGCCGTGATGTCGCCTTTGTGGCGCCGTGTATCAGCTCGTCTTCTGCACTCTGTGCTCTGATCGACGCAGCTTGTACGGGATCAAGATGGATTCTTTTCAACTTGATGTTTCAACCGTATGCGTAAAAGTCTTCGGCATCAGACGGCTGATCTGATTTTTTTTTAATAAGATACGGCAAAGAATGGTTTTTGCAAAACGGATATTTTCAGTCTAGACTTCGTCCGATTTGCCTTTTAACAGAATTTGGCAAGGAATGGTTTGTTCGAACCGCATATTGTTTGTCTGGAATTCCTTCAAATGTACTTTTAACCGTATTCCAAAAATCACGGTTTGTGTGGACTGGAGTTTGTCTGTCAGGGAATTCCTCCAATTTGACTTTGAAGCGGATTAGGAAAGTCACGGTTTGTGCGAACCGGAATTCGTCTGTCCAGAATTCTTCCAATTTGACTTTGAACCGAATTAGGAAAATCACCGTTTGAGCAAACCGGAATTCGCGTGTCTGGAATTGCTCCCATTTGACTTTGAACCGGATTCGAAAATTCACAGTCTGTGGTCTGACTCCGGTTTGATCTTAGTCCGGATTTCACGTTCCAGACTAATTTCAAACCGTTATTTTTGCTAGGGGTGGTGGGCATTTTTGGGAATGTCCCGGCCTTCCCGAAGAAGGCCCCGTTAGTGCGGAGATCGGGTGCCTCTGTGGTGATAGGCGGCCTCAGAATATCAGGTCGCAAGATTGTTATTTACAGGAATTTATATAATTCAGGAGACACAAATAGGGTTACGGGTAGCGTTGTTGTCGTCACCATCTTTCTTCGAAGCTCCGTGTTTCCGCCTTTTATGCTCGTTGTTTTAAAGGTGCAGATTTGCTGGGTGATCACCTAAGCAATATATAATATTCCGAACATGTTTATATTTTTTTTAATGTGATACCTCTGAATGTATTTTTGAAGGGCTCAGAGGATGAATCTTTAGTAAAAAGTAAGCGTTCATGCCGTATTTATCCCAAAGTAAACAAAAGAAACAGCTCCACTGCAGTACCAAGCCAAGTGTTTGCATCCCCACACAGTACGTCGTAGCCAGCTTTTTAATCGCCGTATTTGTTCTTCTATTTGTGTTGTTGTTGTGTGGCTGCAATAGACCTGTTGCGAAACGTACAGCGCCACACGGTAGGGAATTTCGGGAACCCTCGGTACCGATCACGCGCTTTGTCGTTGCGGCTCCGCGACTTCGCACCGGTCCTGGCCATCCCGGCAGCTACCGTCAGCAGCCGTTGCAGCCATCCACAATCCTACCCGTCCGCCGAGCTTACCTTCACGTACTGAAGTGTCTTTGAATCCACTTATTTCGCATTCCGACCGTGGCAGGTTTCGACCAGGTTCGACAAAGCGTTGGTACAGCAGACTAAAGAGGCGGTAAAAGGACAGGAATGAGAAAGGGGCAGCCGTTGGCTCGTCGCTCGTCCGACTCGGCTCTCGGCTGCTGAAACGTTGTTGCCGCGGAAACCTGCGCCTGCTCTCGTATGCCTTGTGGTAGCGGGAGGAGAGACGTTGGGAGGGGCGTTCCGAGGAGTCCCATTATTCGTCGCGCGATGAGCGCGGGCTTTTGGGATTTTTCACGAAAGAGCCTATTGTCGTCTTGAATTAATCTCTGTAGATTGGGTATTCACTCAGAAGGAAAGCGACACGTCACGAGCAAAGAAGTCGCTTTTCAATCAACATAAATGCAGTCCATTTTCGATCAACATAAATGCTTTTCGGTCAACATAATGCATAAATGCAAGTGTACGAAGCTACGGCGTGATGAGCTCGAAAACTTTTAGCGCTCACCCCAGTGCATACTTGAAGGGCAGTTTCTGCAGGAACCGTAGTATATTTAAACAGCAAAACAAAGGATATTTTTTTGTCGATTTTACCGTCCCCCTTAATGCTAAAATTCCAAGTGTAAAAATTCGTACATTCCATCATATTTCAAGATTGTTCAGTCGTTCTCAGCAGAGCAAGAGTGTTCAAGGCTGTTCAGTCGCTCCCAGAGAGAAATCGCTCTGGGAGCGATTGCGCTCTGGAAGCAATATCGTACAGTGGCCAACATGACTGTCGTCAGCAATATCCAGCTGTCCCCTACCCGAGAGCGATTGCGCTGGTGGCCAACATGACTGTCGTCTGCAATATCCAGTTGTCCCCTCCCCGACAGCGACTGCACTCAGTGCAATCGCTCTCGGGGAGAGGACAACTGAATATTGCAAACGACAGTCATGTTGGCCACTACGATATTGCCACGCGCGTCGCCGAGTGAGCGCGTGTGGCCGAATGGTTTCCACGCTTGACTGCAGCGCGGAATGTCTAGGTTCAATCCCAGTCAGCGGAACGTTATCTTATCTATTCTTTCAACTTGGCGTTCTGGTACGTTCGAAAACATTGTCGTCTGACCTTGTTCCGAATGTTCTACGCGCCGAAAGTTCTGTGCCGAATGTTCCAGAAGCTCACGCGGGTGCATAAGGGACTGCGCGTGGCGAGCAGAGTCAGTCTCGCTCCAGGGTTCGATCCAACCGTTACGCCGATTTCAATGCCCACGACGCTTTGTTGTTGTCTTCTGTTTCCTTTTCTTTTGGGCCCAAGTTCGCCTCATTAAACGTTTTAGTTTCCTCGGTTATTTTTTGTCTCTCACCTTGTCATTCGTGACAATATTACCTGGTTCAGACCAGCGTTCCAACATGACTACGCAGTTTGAGTGTTTGCACCGTAGTCGCCTAAGCGGTCTTCAACTATTTAATGTAAAGCAGAATGTCAACCTGCGACACACCCCACCCACCGATGACGGCCCGACCAGCAGCAGCCGCATCGGGAAAAAAACACAAGAAGCTTATGTGCACAAATTTGTCACCTATCATCAGCAGGGTATCCCACTTCCTTATTAACATCAGTGGCAGAAAACCTTCTCAGAGAAAAGAAAAAAGAGGTCATCAGACGAAAACCAAGGGACAGGTCAAAGAGACCCATTGTTGCGCCTTATATTCACAACAACTCTCATCGTCTTAGGAAAGTGACAAACAGGGTCAAAATCGATGTCATCTTCTCGGCTCCAAACAAGCTTTCCAGCTTATGGAAGAAAGTGAACAATCATATCGCAACATTCAGCAAGCTGCGCAAAAAGCACCACTCCAGTTTCGTTCCGTGCACAGAAGGGATAGTATATTCCTTTCCCCTCTGCTGTGGGAAACGATATGTCGGCCAGACTGGGAGATGTTTAAACGATCAACTCCGTGAACACAACAACAACCTAACTAGAGTCAACTCAGGACATTTAGGTCTACAATGCCGTGGTTGCGGATGTGCGGCACATCTATACTCCATCTCAGTAGTTCCCCGCAGCAGGGCCAAAGCTACTGAGCGTACAGAGGCGACACTCTTGCGCGGCGGAATATAGTACTTGTAGTAAGGGCTCTTTCCTTGTCTGTATCACCATAGATTCAGTACTGGCATGTACAGTAATGCTGTAATACTCCTCTGTGCTTGAAAACGACAATAATTTAAGCTGTTCGGCTTTGATATTTCCGTATATGTTTTTATTTAAGTGCAAGAAGCACTAAGAAATAGTCCTTTATGTTTTGGT
Source organism: Ixodes ricinus (assembly GCA_037355805.1). Lineage (NCBI taxonomy): Eukaryota > Metazoa > Arthropoda > Arachnida > Ixodida > Ixodidae > Ixodes > Ixodes ricinus. Next base: position 15,140 of record JAZHYW010021608.1, read on the forward strand.
TTATTGTTTCGCAAAGAAACGCTAAAGTGATACACCATAATTAATTATCTACCAATATACTGTTTAGAAATCGCAGTAAGTGACTCCGTCGATAGCTTAATCAACATGAGTAAAAAGCCCCGTCACAACACAGCGGAAGACTGCGGCGGGGTAGTGCTTTGTCCAAGCCGCTTTTCGTAAAATGGTGGCATACGCTGAATCGCCTGTGAGGTACCAATCAAATGTGCTTTATTATTCAAAACAAGCGAAGCAGTTGGCGTTGAACGTGCTGGGAGTAGTGCAAAAAGAATGCGGCAAGGGAGCGACTGTAAGTTCCATAGTTAATAAACAGCAGCCCTTACGAACGTGAGCAAGCGCTCCGTCTACAAATGGGCCTCCGAGCACAAAGCAGGAGGCAAAGTGTTCTCGCCGAAGAGCTCTTTGGCGTGGTGGCAGAGGACGTGAAAGACAGAAGAAACTGGACGATTTTGACCTCGGTGTGCTGCAGAGGGTTGTTCACGGCTTTTTTCGGAGGAACGAGACTCTGACGGTTGCCAAACTGGCGCGACACATCGAGCTGGATGACGAACTTCCATCCTGTGTCAGTAGCGACAATACATCGAATGTTGAAGAAGCTCGGCTTCAAGTACAAGAAGTGGTCCAGAAATGCGCTGTTGATTGAGGCGATGCACATTGTGCAGTGGCGGTGCAAATACTCGCACCAAATGAGCGAGCTTCGCAGACAAAAGAAAAACTTTTTTACACCGCCGAGACATGGGTCTACGCCTGTCACACGGTGGGACAAGTGTGGGTCGACACGGATGTCACGAGCGCGCGTGAGGGAAAACACTCCCGGCTCTCCACAGGACTGCAGAACCCCACGGGCAAGGGAGGCAGACTGATTGTGACTCACTGTGGCACGAGAACGGGTTTGTTCCAGGTGCTGGAGAAGTGTTCCGCGCGAGAAAAGGCACGGGGGACTACCACGACGAAATGGATGGAGTTCACTATCACAAGTGGTTCACTCAAAAACTGTTCCATGCTCTGCCACCAGGAAGTGTGATTGTCATTGATAATGCACCTTATCATTTTGTGAAGGAAGAGAAGGTGCCCCGCATGTCAAGTCTGAAAAAGGACTTCAAGCATGGCTTTCAAAGAAAGGTGTGGCCTGGTGCACCGACATGGTCAAGGCAAAGCTCATTAAGCTTGTAAAGACTGTCAAGGTGGAGGGTGATACTTATCGCATCGACAGGATCGCCAGCGAGACAGGTCACACTGTGGTACGCCTGCCACCGTACCAGTGCCAAGTTAACCCAATTGAACTTGTGTGGAGCGATGTAAAAGCTTCGTTGCCTCTGCAAACACTACATTCAAAATGAAGGATTTCGAGCCACTTGTCTGGAAGGGGACACAACAAGTGACAGCCGAGAAGTGGAAAAACTTTGTGAGTCATGTCGTTGACGAAGAAGAAATGATGAGAAAAATAGACCATATCATCGACAATTTTGTCGATCGTCAGCGACCCTTGATCATCGGCCTTGCTGAAGGCGCCACAAGCTCTGATGAAACAAGCACGGATGACGAGAATATGGGATGTCAACCTTTGTGACGGGCTTTAATCGAGAGCGATGTGCACCGCCCAGCATAAACTCATATTTTCAAGCTGATTGAACAATAGATGTACAACTGTGGGCAAATTGTGGCAGCTGCGACAAGGCACCTCACCAAAGCATGTGTTTTTTTCGTTTTTTTAACAGCAGCTATTAGAGTCAACATCAACAGCTCAGGAAACAGCGGACGCAGAAATATGAAGCAAAATCTTGCATGCAAAGCAGTCACGGCCCAGCATAAACTCATATTTTTGGAGCTGATTAAGCAGTAGACGTACAATTGCGGGCAGATTGTGGCAGCTACGACAAGGTACCTCACCGAAGCATGTGTTTTTTGGAGCATCAGCTATCAGAGTCAACATCAACCGCTCGGAAAATAGCAGATACAGAAATATGAAGCAAAATCTGGCATGCAAAACAGTCTCGGCCCAGCAAAAACCCATTTTAAAGCGTCGTTTCATCGCTACTTCTAAAACTCTGGGTGTGGGCACTTGAAGGAGACGACAAGGTGCTGAGGAACAGCTTGTAGGAAGCGTTCGCCCACATTGGTCGAGGGCATCTGTAGCTTCCGTAGGGAGACACAATAGCACGAATGCAAAGAAAAAATTGTTGTGGCTTAGCCCGGCTATGCCAGGATATACGTAGCGTGAGCTTATGCGCTCAAAATCAGAGGCGCTATCAAGCGGCTCCGGTGCAGCGTCAGACTTGGCTACTGAGCAACGGAGGCGCACAGCTGGGCACGCAGCAGTGCCAGTGCGTCTGCCATGGCTATGACCTCACGCCTCTGGAATGCGCAGATCCACGAGGCGGGCATGCCGGCGGCGGAGCGCGCGTTGGCGGCTACGAGTGGCTCTCATAATGAGCCGTGCTCATTATGCGAGTCGTGCTCATTATGCAAAGCGTTCGGCGGCAGCCGCCACCGCGCGTGGCGCGTGGCGCGTGGCTCTCATTTTGAGCACCGCTCATTATGAGAGCCACGCAAAACTGCTCAACCTCGGCCAGTGTAGCTAACGCTACACAACGTATATACCCTCACAAACTAACCTCACAGGTGTACAGTTGTTTTTAAAGTGATGTTCGGAGGGTCTGTTAGCGTTTAGTAAGAGCATTTTAACCTTACATTTTGTTACCTTTCTGGTCTTGGTTAAGATTGGGAGGTTGAAAGAGGCTACTCACATTGGTAGAAAAGAAGACAAAAGTGACGTTTAATACTGATAGTGCGATTGGGGTGGCCACACAGGCTGAAGTTCCGTTCACCCTCACCACACAGGCGTTCGAGTTCAGTACGTGCGCGTGCACACACAGTGCTCCGGCCTCACGAGGTATCGTCGTCGTTTTTTAGGGGTTTTTTACTTGTGGGCAAAGTCTACACTTTTCATCTTTTAAAGGGTTGCATTGTACCGTTCGTGACATGACGCAGGCGATCGAAGCGCGCTGTTCCGGCCTCGTCCGCCCGGTTTCTTTTGCTGGAAAGGTGCAAAGTTCTAACGTTTCATTTCACCTCTAGTAGTAGTGACACGAAGCCTGAAGGTCCGTATCACCCTGAAATATCTCGTGCGCATCGTGGGCCTCTTGAGGTCGCTGCAGCCATGGCCGGAGCAGGCTCATTTCGCCAGACGAAGCAGATTTGCTCTGCTTCTCGGAGGCAGACGCTGGAGCGTTTGCCCAGTGTTGGTAGACGACTACAAAATATCGTATCAAGAGAAGCGTAAAAAATGACGGGAACGGAGGAAAAAAGTAGCACGACGTTTTGAGCAGACAGCCTCGTGGCTTCGTCGAACGTTCGGTCGCCGCGAGCAGACGACAAGCACAGGACGCGCGGAAGAAAACGTTAGGGGGGTTAGCCCTCCTCATTGGCTGAGGACATCTGTAGGTTCCACACTGCAGCACGGAACTACTGAGATAGAGTATAGATATGGGCACAGTGCTCTGCAGAAGCAGTAGCCAACTGACTAGAGAGATCGTGGAAGTGGAACCTATTGGCAGGTATGACGATAAATGTGTTAGCACTCCATCGCTCACTTTATCAGGAAAAGACTTATCTTTTTACTATAGGATAAACGCACATGATCGCCATTTTATGGGACGTAGAAGAAAAAGAAGCCACTATTGACGAATGTGTCAAAAAGATGTCGAAGAAAAAGCAGTGCAATTATAGATTGAGTCGTGAGTCAGCGCTGTGTGAGTGTTTTGTCTGCTGTGATTGTGTCAATAAGTGTGATTGTTTTTGCGGCCGGTGGTAACGTGTGAATGTATGTAACCCCCTTCTTGCGCTGTTATTTTGAGACCCAGGGTTTCGTCACTTCTGCGCCGATGCCTTCTCGAACAGGACCGCGCCTGTGTCCCTGTCATAAGCTGGGTTAGTAAAGCTAGTGCCGCATCGCGCACAGCCTATCACGACGTCCTGTTTCGATTTGTACGGCACAGTGGCGTATGGTTCTTTATCGCGGTCACAAACGTCGATTTATTTCTTGAACAACGGTGCCACGGAGCGATGTTGGAGTTTGGCGACACTGTGATTTGGCGAGCAGGTTCGGTCCGTCCTCGGTTTCGTCCGCTTATCGTCTCCCCCGTGTGGATACGCTTGGGAGACGGACAGAATATCGGACATGTCGCAACGTGATCAATCCGTCCGCGGATCAGTCTGTCATGTGAATCGGCTAGAAGTGGCATGACCGAGGTGGGGGCCGGGGTGTGGCCGGGGTGGGACCGGGGTGAGTTAACACGCACCCCGGTGACGCACCAGCCATCCCTCACTGCTCGACTCCGAAACTGGCGAAGGGTGACTTCGCCGGCGACCTTCGGCTGCTATATCCAGCGCGGATTCCGTTGCTATGCGTCCTATCGCCAAGCCTCTCGAAACATGCACCCCGCCGCCATCTGTCGGCGCTTGCAAAAGACATTTCCAAGCCAGTTTTCATGGCCAGAGGTGCTGTGGCGCCATCCCAGACGACGTTGTGAACTTTGAATGCGTGTGCTTCAAACCAGTCCAAGGTCAGCGCATGTGCCAGGGCACTAATGCTAAGGCAATTATAAACTGCCTCAATCTGCCCTCCAATTAGCAGTGCAGACTTAATTTAATTGAAAGTATATGAACGGGGCACAAACGATAAAAAAATCCTTAAAATATAAAATACCACTTCTGAAAATAAAGCGGTGTCACACTGCTAGTAGTGGATGCGGGAAACGTCAGTTCTGCTGCAGGTCCCTCTCTATTTGGCAGTCCACGGACGCGTCGACGGCCAGAAGTCGGGACTCCGTGACGATAGCGACACTCGCGTTCGCTCGTACTTTTGGCGGGGACTTATTCGTTTCAGCTTATGTCCAGACGCAGCCGACACTGCGAAGTCATGTGGCCAATCAATCAGCGTGAGAAGCGCAAGCCTTTTCTCTTTTTGATGGGTTCAGATATGATAGAATAGGAACATGACAACCACCATAATGGCGTGCGTTTGACGCCGTCTGATTTGTCCCATCAGCTCGTAACGTTGGCTGCGTCTGGACCTAATGTGAAATGAAGATTAGAACAAATTGTCAGAATGGCGACATCCGCCAACATAACAGGGCGACTTCTATGACCTGAATTGTTTCCACTTCGTGAACACTCTTTATGCATGGCTAAACTATAGCTCAAAACACATTTAGTGTGAAGACGCGTTCCAGTAGGGTTCCTCAATGTCCTTCTGTTTAGGATGATGCCACCCTTTGTAGGTTTAGGGTGATGCCACCCGATGCCGACAGCACGCGCTCACGGGTGAAATACAATGAAACCTTCGAAAACAAAATGTCGCCATAGCGCAGTCAGCTTCCAAACGCGTGCAGGGACACGGTCTTTCATGCGCTTATGAACAAAAAATAAAAATAAATGTGTGGGACAAAATGGTCAGATGTCTCCACCCTAAGCAAAGCGCAGGTTAGGCACCCTACGTTCCAGGCATTGTGAATGCCAGCTGAGTCGTCTGGCGGCACAGGTCATTAAGCATCGTCTTCTCCGACAAGTTGAAATGTGGCCTTAGTTTCTGGCTCCAAGGGTTCAAAGGGATGATGGACTGAAATTTCAATTTCTGCAAGATAATGCAACCGAAGTGTTGAATGGGACACTACTGAACTCTAACACATCACTTGTACATAGATATTTCATGCGGTTGCCGTATTTTTAGAAAACAGGGACGCGATCAAGCGAGGAATGTGACGTAACGATTTTCCTGGAACAGTTGAGAGTGAGGGGGAGCAGTCTTGCTTCCCTCCTTTTCTCTTCTGTTTACCTGCTCTAGGGGACAAAGCGAAGAGGAGAGAGAAGGATAATCGTTCCTTGACATTTCTTATTGTACTCGTCGGCTGTGTTCAATCACGCTTTTCTTTTTTAAAAATACGGCCAACCGTTAGATATATCGATGCATGAGTGACGTCTCTTTTGGGGATTTTTCGTAGCGTCCCGTCTTCGGCTTCAGCTTTGATTTGCGAGCTCTAAATTTTTGTTCTGCATCCCCTTAACGTAGCATTCATTAGCGTCGTATTGATTAAATTTTATTTTCATATAACTACAAACTGTGAGCTGCACAGCAAATGTAAGGTCACATAGCGTACAAGTCAGCACGGAATGAAACCCGAACGCCGGAACGCTTGGCCATCGACACAGGCTGCTCCACCTGGAGGGCCCCTGAGAACTAATGAAAATGCGTCGGGGTGCGAGGGTGCGGGTCCTACTAAGGTGTGCTCGACCCTCTCGTGGCGCGTCTGGGACTTGCGCGTTTCGCCGGTGGCGCGCTGTAAGCGCCGTCACTTGGTGTGCTTTTGTGTCGCGGCACTGTCGCCCGGTCAACACCGGGCGGCCACTTAACCTGGCTATAGATCTTTGCGATAAGGCCCTACTCAGACGGAGTGATGAATTCATCCCGCTCGGAATAGACCATTTGCAAGTATTCCCCAAGCGCCCCGACCCGCACTCAAGGAATCATGGGAACGGTGTTCCTTCAGCTCTCTAGTGATTGCTAATTTTCGACCAACTCCATGGTTGCACGGTTGTGAGCGTAATTCGAGGTAACCTTGAACAGGCACCTGATATGCCCCAAGGACCTGTCATATCACTTTTAAAGTTGCTCGTAACGTCGAGCATTTTTGATACCTCGCATGCGATACACCTTTCAACTTGGCTGAGCTGCAGAAATCTCTTGCAATATTATCATTCTCGTGATTGTTGTTTGAGCAGGAATTGCTTAAAAAGCCGATTATTCAAGCAACAACAAAACCAGGGATTGAGTTCGGAGTCTGCGGGGCTGTTTATAGCATTTTTAGCGTTTCTAACTTAATATCGGCGTGATAATAATTTAAGAGATTTCTGCAGTTCATCCAGGTTGAAGGGTGGACAGCATGCACAGTATCGATATATGCTGACATTAGGAGAAATTTTCAAGCGATATGACAGGTCATTGAAGTATATCAGGCGCTTATTCAGGTGACTCCGAATTACGCTCAAAACCTGTGTAACCAAGGATAGGGTCGAAATTACCGACTCACTGAGAAGCTGGAGAATACGTTCCCATGATTTTCTTACGCGGGCCGGGACACGAGAGTGCATAACAAATGGTCTCATATCGGTGAGTTACCAAAGAGAGCATGAGCGAGCGATTCCTCGCTTTTTATAAGAATCAGCTGATTACCTCGCACGAAAACATGCGCATTGCTTATAAAAACCAAAGCACCCGCGTCGGTTTGTTGCAGCATTTTTTTTTTCATAAAGAATATGGTTGTGCCAATACACGAATTTTATTTCGCGTCTATGACGTTTGACTATTTCTCAGAAACCGCGTGTGCCGCGTTCACCAGAGCCCCGCCTGGTTCCGGTGACACGTCATCAAGCACTACGGGTCTTCTGTGCGCGTTTCAACTTTCATTTCGCCCTTGCGATACACAAAGCGATAAATAATGACAGCGCTGAACAGATATCGTCGGGGGCACCCGATACACAAAGCAATATATAATGGGCGCGCTGGACAGATTGGACCAGAATCTGCACAGAGTGCACGTATTGTTCAAGGCTCAAGTCACTACAATTAAGGGACATGTTTGCTGAGTTCACGAGTTGGTAGACCTGCATTATGGCATTCGCAGGGAGGCGTACGAGCCGGAAGAACAAGAGAGTTTAATGGACGAGCTCTGGGAGTGGACGTATGGATAGACTCATATAGTACACACTAAATATTTGTAGTAGCAACCTTCAATTTGGTGACAGTACTCGTCATGTGTCCCAACCTGTTCTTCTGTCTCGTTATGTCGTGCTGTTTTGCTATAAGTACTGATAATTATAAAATTACGAGACATATAACAAACAATAAAAACTGCTCACACCAGGAGGAGAAGACACCATAAGCGTGCACCGCTGGCGCGCGTGCAAGCAGCTTGCTGCAGCTTGCAGCATCAACCTTCTCGCGCCGCGCACAAGCCGCAGATGTCGACCGGACGACAGTGCGGTGACACGAAAGCACCCCAAGTGACAGCGCTTACAGCGCGCCACCGGCGAAACGCGGAAGTTTCAGACGCGCCGCGCGAGGGTCGAGCACATATTAGTTGGACCCGCACCCTCGCACCCCGGCGCCTTTCCATTAGTTGTCAGGGGCTCTACAGCAAGGTCAATTCATATGGGTCGCGAAAGTGGAGCAAAAAAGCGGCCCAAAACCAATCGTCAGCGTCATCACCCTGGAGGCCGCGCTACCGCAGCGCGACTGTGTTTTGCGCGGCGAAACACTAAGCTGATAAAATATTAAAGACACATTTTCGGTGTTTAATATAGTTTACTTTAAATGAAAGTATCATTTATTCATAATAACTTAGTTTAAGCATGTTCAGTTGGGTGAATGTTTTAGTTAGTGTTTAATATGTATTATGTTTTGCACACTTGTTGCGACCTCTGCAACGTCGCTATTACGGGTGTTTACGCCGTCGGCAGAAGCTCGCAGTCCTGATACGCCTCGTGTTTGCACTGTTTGCGTTTGCCAGTGTGCCTGCTTTTCTGTAGCTCCCGTCAAACTTTCACTTTGCAATCGTTTAACGATTCGTGGTCTTAAGTTTTCCCACGTATCCGAGTGCAGAACGGTTTGTACTGGTTAAAGCCTATTGCGCCGTTCTGCGGGTTTTGTCGTCGAGCGCCCGCCGGGCGCGTTCAAGGTTCCGTTCGTCGGGACGATGAGCCTGCCGCATGTAAAGAGACGCTGCTCGGTAGCGCGATGCCCAAGTGATGACTGCACCGCTGGCATCACACTTCATCGTTTTCCTGTGGACTCTGCAAGGTGAAACTTGTAGCTGTGTCCGCTGCAACTATGTGTGATGTCCTGATGTCCGTTGTCCGGTGATGTCTGGTAAGCTCTTGACCTCTTCTATGGGCCTTCATGCATGCTCATTTAGTAATAGGCACCCGTTGATCGAACGTTTTTGGGCCCAGTTTTCGTTCCAAGCTGCGCGAGACGAAACTAATCTCAGATATTAGTGGCGGATTTGCGTGGCCTCTGCTGAACGGCTGCGCGACCACAAAAACCTAATAAGAAACAATGACTTAACATTTCAGTTTTAACCAACTTTCATATTATGGTGTGAATAACACTAAAACATTCTTTCTGCTTGAAACGTGGTTGGTGTCGTCCTTCTAACATGCTGGCGACTATCAGGTCTACTTACTGTGGATGCGATCGGGAATCTCGTAATGTAATCTTCTGCGTTGTGAACCTATCTGACCTCACGGGCACAGAGGTGTGCTCCGCGCTCATGGCGTTCGCTGGACCCAGACGGGAGACCAGGTACAATGATGTCACCAGTTTATCGCTAACATTATTGTTTAATCTTGTTTTTTTCTTAAATGTCCACTGAAGGCATTTCGGCCTGTTCAGTTTAGCCCAGGGTATGTAAAGTAATACACTGCTTCACATTCAGGCGGAGGGTCTGGGTTCAGTTCTGCCGGAACGCAAGCCTACAGAACAAGACACCACAGCAGCTGCGGGAACGGGTGGTATGCTCCAGGCACTTCAAGCCCTCTGCGTTTCTTTATCGAGGAAGGCTGCGTCGTGATGCAATACCAGCATATTTGACCACTGAAGGTGAGCACGAAATCTTGTTTTCATTATGACTGAGAACATAAGCTTATTCAGAAGGTATTTCACATGCAGATACAAGGAACTGTTTCAGTGTACATAACGTGTTTGCTTAACTTTGCAAATGAACTTTGCTTAGGTGCCGGAGATGTCGTCCAGAGCAGCAGCCCTGGCCAATTGATCGGCGAGGGCGAGCCCACACCGGCCAGCAGCAGTAGCATCGGTGCGCCCACATCATCACGGTGTCACACGCACCGCACTACGGAACAAGGTAAAAGTAATTGCATATTGGCGGAGAAGTGTTGCAGGCCATGTCTCTTATATATTTTGGACTGTCGCGTAGTAGCGATCCTTTCTATGATAGAGTGTGTTCCCAGTACTTGTGCTTTCTTGGGAAACATGCAAAACATGTATGACCATGTTTTTAATCTAGCTTGTCACATGCCGCAGGAACATCCTGAAACAATGCAATGATTGATATTTTTGACCGATTTTTTATTTGCCTCGTCATTGCTTTGCAGATGTGGGGAGCAGTCTCACGGCTCTGACCTGTAGCGCGAAGACTAGCCCTCCAACCAGAGTTCATGGTAAGTTTTGATAGTGTGCATTGTTTAGGACAGTCTTTGAAGATTACTTTGTTGCGTAGTACTTGACCAGCTGTAGCTGGTTCAGCTTTTTGCAACCACTCTGTCACTTTGTTTCCTTTGTTTTGTTTTTTGTAGTGGATCACACATACGCGGTGGATGGACATGGTCTGCCTTCTGGAGAAAACGATGAGTGGGCGCCCGAACCTTCCCCTACCGATTATGATGCTTCGGTGACTTCGACTTCTGCAGTTTCTCACCAACGTAGGTATCTCTCATGATGCACAAAGCTTACTTGTACTTCCACATTTTTTACAGTGGAGGTGCATTGCTCCTTTCATTGTTTCTCGAAGCGTTTCATAATTGCTTTTGCTTTCCCCTTGCAGGGTCCTGTGCCACCCGTACCGAGGGCAAGGGCAAGATGGAGGTGTTGAGGGCCAAACTTCGACAGCTTCGGAAGCACAACAGGAGACTCCAGCAACGACTGCAGCGACGGCGTCATATGCTGACTGTCACTGAGATAGTTGAAAGTGTACGTAGCCTTGTGTCTCCAGCCGTTGCTGCCCTTGTGGAAGCTCAGCTGAAGATGAGCAATGCAAGCAGGTTCGGCAGGCGGTGGTGCAGCCAGAACAAAGCCTTTGTCTTGGGCTTGTACTTTCACAGCCCTAAGGGTTTCCGTTACTGTAGGCAATTGTTGATTTGCAACTCAGCAATGTGAATTGCAAATCAAGAATGCCACTTTTTCTGATGAGAGCCAAGTGTTGTTTTATTTGAGTGTGAAAGGAACGGCTGAAGGAGACTTTGGAAGCCTCTCAGTCCCTTCACCTTGCTTTGTTTCCTTCGTTCAAGCTTGTGAGAAGGTTTTTGTGGCGTCAGTTGACAGTCTGGTTTTAAAAGAAGGCGTTGGGAAGGCGTTGTGCATCACTCTTCATGAGAAGGTCGAAAAGCTGCTGACTCTCTGCAGTGAGGATGTCTATAATGATTTATTTGCTTTGTTTGCAAGGGTTCGACTTCATTGGTTTGCCCGTAAAAAGAATACTGAGCTCCTTGATGCAGCTGTGAGACGCAAAACCAAGCAACAAGTCCAGAGGCTGTGCAGATGAGACAACACTTGCGTTATGCCCAAGGTCAGGAATTGCCTTTAGTTTGTCTTATATGTTGCATTCAATGCTCGCGCTAGCATACCGGATTGTGCGAGTACATTACTCTAAATTATCACATGCCCTGCCGAAACTGTCTACAGAGATGATCAAATGAATATAGCATACTTTAAATAAAGTGTAAAAGTCAGTTTCGCATGCTCAGACACTGCAATTAACGTATAGGTTCAGCTAGATGAACTTGAGTTTTCCATGGATCAATATCAAAATTTCAGTGTCGCAGCATGCAAAACTGTTTTTTTTTATTTAAAATATGTTAGATTCATTCGACCCTCGCTGTATAGTGCTAGATGACGTCGTTCACTTGAATGATTGGACAAAGTGTCTACGAAATCACTTATTCCAAATTCCCCAATTTTCCCAAGGTTTTCCTGACTATTTCGATAAAATGTTGACCGTTACTTCGGTTCAGGGAGTACTTAGTGGCCTGCGCTGCCTAGTGACGTGTCGGGCAACGTTATTCAATGCAGCGGCACCAAGGTACAATCATCGGGCTTCGTTGCACGCTGCCGTTGCACTTTCACTTATCATTCTTACTGACTTGGAACTTTTTTATGGTTTCCTTGATATTACCCTGTCCTTTCAATATAATCCGAATTTCTTGAGAATTTTAGGTTTTCCAGGTTGGTAGACACCCTACACACCCTGTGCAACCCTGTGCATGATTGAAGAGTGTGTGAGAACAAGCGTTGGTTTCGATGTGTACTTGTGCAGTGTGACGACTTGAAATATAAACCTGGATTAATGTTTGGTTGTCTGAGGTATACAAAAGCAGATCAAACTGTGATGAAAGGTAAATCAGTGAGTCAGTATGGTGCTAACAATTGGCAACAGAGCAAATTGATAACCTTTTTCTAATGCTTTTTTTCCTGTCCATTTGTGGCAGTTTCTTGCGTACTAGCGCTCACATAGACAGTCAAGCTGTGGAGCACAATATGTTTGTGGCGAGCGCATGTACTATAACGAAAGGTCTCAATTTCCAATCTCTTGAAGCATTAATTCAAGTGGACATTCAAATGCGAAAGACATGCATGGCCCCGCACTTCCACCTGTGATTGATATGGTTAAATCTAATTACGAGCTCTCAACGTGAACAGTGCAATATAAATGCGTAAACGTGCCTCCTGTTGAGAGTATTAAGCAAGGTTATTAAGTGCGTGCATAGAGTTGTCCAAACCTCTTTTCACCATGTTTTCAACACCATATCTTTATCTTTAAGTGTCCTGTGGTGGTCTTCTAGGGTTTGTATACACCAACTCATGTTTACAAACAAACCGGAGCGCCCCTAGCGGACGCCACCGGCGCCGCGCATGCGCGGTGGACGGTGGGCAAGAAGCCCGCCGTCGCCCATAAACAAACCATTGAATTGCGTTGTTGTCGGCGTCGGTGGGAGTCCCCGTGCTATTTTTCGCGTTGAAATTGTTGATTCTACGTCCTCCTAACAATGTCTGACTACTTGAGCGGCTTCATCAAAACTAACAAGGCAAAACTTTGCGTGAATAATGTGACGTGCGGCGATTCATTTCACGTGGACGCCGCAGAATGGGCGCTTAAGCCTGACACCCACGGTGAGATTGCTCGCTATTTTCAGTCGCGACGTCGCTCGGGCTGCAAAAGCGTGGACCGTAGCTGAGATAGAGGACGTCGATACTGAAAACCGCAAGTAGAATCGGGCGTTACAAGTCGGTGATGGCCACTGGTAGCAATGATCAACATCTTCTTGTATCTACTGTTTACACTTAGCCTACTTACCCCAACCAACCTTCAAATGTGTTTCGAGACCTGCACTTAGTTCTTATCACAATTACCGGGTCAACGTTTGGTTTACGGGCCGCTGTCGTTTGAACGAGCTGACGACAAAACAGCAGACAAGTTTGAAAGAGCAGACGACAGTTCGAACGCGTGCGCAATGGAGTGCGGGCAAGAAGCACCGCGCGCCCCGCGTCAACAAACCATTGGAATGTCACGTTGTCGGCGTCTGTGTGAGTCTGCATACTCTTTTTCGCGTTGGAATTGTCGATTCTACGTCCTCATAGCAATGTCTTACCACTTTAATCGCCTGAGCGAAATTATCAAGGCTCGTTACGCCGCTAAACTTTGCGTAAATAATTTGACGTGCGACGATTCATTCGCATGAACGCCGCAGAATGGACGCCAAAACCATGATGAGATTCTTCTAGCTATTTTCGGTCGCGACGTCGCTCGCGCTGCAAAAGTGTACAAGGTAGCGGTGATGATCGACGTCGATGCTGAAAATCGGAAGCGGGAACAGACCAAGCGTAACAAGTCGGTGATGGCCACTGGTACCAATGATTAACATCTTGTATCTACTGTTTACACCGAGCCTACTTAATTCTTTTGAGGCCTGCAATTACTTCTTATTGCAATCACCAGATCAAAGTCTGGTCTACGGGCCGCTTTTGTTTGAACGAGCAGACGACAAAAAGCAGACAAGTTTGAAAGAGCAGACGAAAGTTGGAACGATCAGGCAGCCGTGTGAATTTGAAGACGCACTGAACCCGTGGGTGGTCCGGACAACTTGGCGGTTTTCTCTCGTTCATGTTGGAACAAAACAAACACATCTGGCGACCACAAAGTGTTGCCCGCACAAGCAATCGTAGTTCGACAGCGTCTGGTTTGCCCTTTTCACGGTTACTATCCACGTTCTCGGACGAACGGAGGGGGCAGAAACACATGAAAACTGATCTTCAAACCTTTCCAGACTCTCTTGGTACAGCCCCCGTCGCAGCATTTTGACGAGAAGGCAAGTTTTTTGTCTGGTTTCTTCCAAAAGAACCAGGAATGCATGTCTCGCACGGCGACTTCTGCCCACCGCCCCAGACCGGAAGTGCGTCCGACGCGCCACCACCGCGGCGTGACGTAGGAGAGTTGAGTTCGTAGTATGCAATAGACTGTGTAAACCAAGCTTGTGCCGTTTTGTCTTTCTTGGCAAACAGGCCATAGTCGCAATAATAAGTATGCCTTCATAGGATGCTGTAACACCCTGCTTAGTTGAAAAGGGTAGTGACTTCATTGGTGGTTCCCAGAACTGATAAAAAACTGACTTTTTGCATTAGATATTACATGGAAGTGATTGATACAAGCAAGGCTATGACGCGTGAAGCAAGGTATGAAGGGCGGTACTTTCGCAGGCATGTAGAACATCTGAAAAAAGCCTTTAAATTTGCGCGCCACCGGCGAAAATCATTAAAATGTCGCGCCAAAAAGAATCGTGACGTCACAATCATAAGGAAATTGCGTCATTTCGTGTTTTTTTAATAAAGCGTCACTTCCGGGACGTCACAGGCGAGCATGACTAGTGACAATGCCGCGCATCTCACAGATGGCGGTGCGCCCCATGAGCCGCCATCTTTGCGCCTATGGCTTCTATGGAAGCTTCGCGCTACCATCTATACATATACCTTGTCTACAGGTGGAGCAGCCTGTGTCGATGGCCACGCGTTCCGGAGTTCGGGTTTCATTCCGTGCTGACTGTACAGTATTTTGAAATGTACGTGACAACCTCAGTTTATGCAACTCATGACCGTATGCATTATGGGATAAAATTGAATATAATGAACATTTTGCCTTATTTTCCGCAGTTGCGAGGTATTGTCGAAAATAAGTAACAAAATAGCATTACTCGCTAGTTCTTTAAAATGTAACATGTTACTAAGAGTCGTTACCTTCATGCAAATGCAGTCAAATACCGTTACCCTTACTTCTTATATTTAGGGTCGAGATGAGGCGTGGCCCATAGCGAAGGGACTAAATATATGACTAGTTTGAATCAAACTTAATATGTAACGAGAGAAGTATTTTGTCAAGTAATTATGGAAACCTCTAGAAGATAACTCCCTCACTAGTAATTTCGAAATCTAACGATTAGATTAGATCATTGCAGAAAAGACTAAGGCGTTGCCTCTAACGCTTTTGCATGTAACGCGCTGCTTGCAACAGCGAATTTTTCATGATTTACCATTGCGTATGTGGGTTACTTTTGCCACATTGACTTGAATGCCTTTTGAACAATGTAATGTTTTTAACTTCAAATCAAAAAAAAAAAAGAAGAAGAAAACAACAATTTATTTTTGATAAAACATTTGAGACCTGGCAACCCTTACTCTGTTTTCTGTTTGTCGAGGGTGCCGACTTGTCCGAACACAGCAAGGCTCATTCCCCAGAAAGGCACCACCGGCGTGGTCATCTGTACGCCTTTGCGGTCGTCAGGCTCCTAGAAGGAACACGAGTATTAATATCAAACGTAGACGTCAGGAGGCTCCATAAATGTAATTAAAATATCAATTTCAGTTTATAATGTTATTCACTATTGTGAAGACGGTTAACACGCTTATCACTGAGAGTAAGCGTTTACAATGAAATACTTGTGCCTGAAAACTTAAAATTTAAAATAAAATAAATGAGACGGATCTTGAGACGGCGACGTAAGTGCAAACGTAAGGCGTCTGCGTAAGGCGTAAGGCGTCTAACGTCTGCTCGGCGCCGTTGCCGTGAAAATTTCCTTAAACGTTTATGCGCTTTTTTGTGAATAAATATTTAGGCTGATAATTGTGAAGTTTTAAGAATATTGCCGGTGTATTTCTTTGATGTAAACGCTTTGGTCACATAGACGACGTAACTTATGGCGCCGGCCGAGTGCTCATGATCTCGCCGGTCCCGCGTGGTCGCACAACCGCTTTCAATCGCAACGGTCCGCTTCGTTAACGCCGGAATGACTCATAAACGCTGGAAAGCTGGCCTCCTCGCTTTCCACGCAGTAGCTTTCGGATCACGTTGTCTTATGAAGGGAGCAGAAGGTAAGCCCAGGATATTTCTTTCACTCGTCTAAGATGCTGCTCGACAAAAATACGTGTGACAGAGTAGGGCGTATGTTTAGACCAGCTTTATTGTATTTGGCTTAAATGTATTTTCCTGTCCGCCGCTCTTTTTCATTTTTCTTGAACGCAAAGGGTCAGCAACGGAGCCACAGAAAACAGGTCAGACACGTACGGCGCTTTTGCAATAAACAGTAGGAACACGTGTTGGTGATGATCCAGTTTATGTGACCTGTTATTCTCTTGCGTGCCCATCTAGGCCCGTTTGCTCGAAGCGCTAACCGCGGCTAAAGTTATCCGGAGTACCTAGGAGAGGGATTTTGAAATCACGTGACTGGCTCGGTAGGGATGCGGGGAAACATGGCGGTGCCCCGGTGAGTGAGCGCCGCTTTCTTTGGAACTAATATGTTTGTAGCTGCAATATCGGGCGCGTTAGTCAGCAATAAATGGTACAGGAGGCTTTCGCTTGCCTTACCTCACTTAAATTGCTAAGCCTGAGCAATGACCTCGCCGCATTTTTTAGATAGTCCTTTGATTCTGGCCATTTCTAAGCCTAAATGAACGCGATAATTGTCGGCATGGCAACGTCTTGGAAATCGGATTGCCTTGACTCAATTGGCTTGGTATTGACAGCACACAAAGTTTTCTAAATTACCCAAGCATCAAAAAGAACGCTGGAAGTGTAATTCTACGGTCCGCACGCGCTGGCCTTCCTTATAAAAGATTCGAAGTAAACAATCATAATAAGGTTTGACGAACGCGCGTGCAAGGCAAAATTTGTTTTAGACTTTTTGCTTTAGAACAATTACTACTGCAGACGCCAGCACGCGCAACGCGTGTAACTACACTCGTAGCATGCACCTCGGTGCTTGGGAAATTTAGAAAATGGTCTATTGGGACGCTGTCTGCTTTTGTGTGCTATCAATACCTGGCCGATTGAGTCAAGGCAATCCACTTTTCTAAAGACGTGGCCATGCCGACGATTATCACGTTCATTTAGGCTTAGGAATGGAAAGAATTGAAAGACTATAAAAAATGCGGCGAGGTCATTGCTCATGCTTCGCGATTTAAGTGAGGTAAGGCAAAGCGAAAGCCTCCTGCAGCATCCGTGGCTGACCAACGCGCCCGATATTGCAGCTACAACGACAGATTAGTTCCAATGCGAGCGGCGCTCACTCACCGGGGCACCGCCATGCTTTCCCGCATCCCTACCGAGCCAGTCACGTGATTTCAAAATCCCTCTCCTAGGTACTGCGGCTAACTATAGCTGCGGTTAGCGCTTCGAGCAAACGGGCCCTGATATACTACGGAAGCTACTGCTGAGGGCTCTAATGCCGACAAGGGAAAACGATTAAAAAGCCGGGCGTTGATCCGGGTTCAACCTGACCTAAGGTACGTAACTCGAAGCAAACGCTCAAAAATGAATATTAATACATTGATGCTTCGAAATTGTGGGATCGTTTGACACTGAATTTATCCTTCAAAATTATTGATCGTTCGACACAATATTGTGGCATCGTTTGGCAATACAGCAAGTGCAGTCGAACCGTTTAAAATACTCCGTTTCACCTTACGTCTGGACGCAGCGGACGCTACGAGCTATCCTATAGCCGATCCCGCTCTGTGAAAATAGCTCGTGGCACGCTTCCCGCGCGTCGCTGTGCAGCCTCTCCAAGTTCACACGACACTCACATGGTCTTGGATTGGTTCCGATGGCTCGTAGCATCCCCTGCGCCAGGGCGTAAGGTGAAGCTTCCCGCTCAAGACTCCATGGAGACTGTACCTCAAGGACCTCTAAACTCTAAACCGTCCTTGAAGACCCTTTCCGCCTACCTCCTTATATAGCCACACGTTTCCCTTCGTCTCCCGCCCCCTCTTCCTCTTATCGAGGATATCATGCCCGTATAAGGCCACCGGCGAGTTTCCGAGCCGCACGTCGCCTGTCCGCCGAGAAATCTCGGCTCGGTACTAATTCGAAGCTCAATGGATATTCGCCGGTGGGCAAGCGCAGCATGCGATCCTCGGCGCTATTTAGGTGGCAGATTTTAAAGGGTCCCAGACTTGCGGGGAATGTCGGCCTTGTCGCTTGAAACCTCGGAGGAGTAAACATGTGTTCACGCCGGAGGGGAATGTGGTCCTCGGCACCGGACGCATGGAGGCTAAGTTAAGGGTTCTCCACAAATTTAAATCGGCAGCTTCAGTCATGGCTATAGATTAAGGCATTGCATAATTCATTCCTTATTCAGTTAGAGGGTGCAGCTTTGGTTACTCATGATGTAAGGCCAATGCCAGGCGTGAATTGAAAGAGGGCAGGAGTTGACACCCTTGTATGAAGGCTTTTGTGAAACACTTGTTGTTTGTTATTTGTTACTTTGAGCTTGATCCATTATTCTGGACAACCGGCATCATGAACAATTTTCTTGTGGAATGAAGGTGTCCACATTAACGGGACGTGAGTGCATATTGATGAGTTAAGGATCTTGGTGAGGCCAAAAACTTACACAGGTATATGCGTAAAATTTGTATTAAACCTCCATTGACTTATTTACACGCTATACCTCCCTCCTGTTTCGGACGCGCGTGCACAGCCTTTGCCTGTCAAATTTCATGCGGTGTTCTATGCAGGGATGTGTTTTTCAGCTGCACCAAAGTTTTAAATGAAGGGGGCGGGGCGGGAGTTTTATGAATGCGGTTTTGAATGCGTGTTTATATGGCTCGGCGGGCATTAAATGGGAATATAGCCATCACTATCAAAAGACTAAATAACTAAAATTAGTTATTTAACTTCTAATTACTGTAATTAGGATGTATATGTTTATAATAAAACTTTGAGGCGGTTGTATGCCAAGACTGCTTTATTTTGTAGGAATCACGTAACCAGCCCGTGTTCCGGGATATTCGTCCCCAAGGTTTACCCTTTTATCCGGCTAATGTAGTTAAGTTCTCCAATAGTGCCCCTTTCGCGAGGTTTTCTTTAGAAGGATACAAAAAGTCGGATTAAGTAGAAAATTTTGGGGCAGATATCTTGGAATACAGGCTGGTTACGTGAATTCTACGAAATAGAACAATCTTGATGTATGACTGCGTCAAAGTTTTTAGTAGAAAGTATACATCTTAAATAAAGTAATTAAAAAACAATTAACAACTTTAAGCTAATTAGTCTGGTAATAGGAATTGTTATATTTCCATCTAATATCCGCCGAGACATATAAACACGCAGTGAAAACCGCATTTATATAAGTTTTCCCCCTTAATATAAAAATATCGCGCAGCTAAAAAAAAACACGTCTGAGGAAAACTAGGTTAATTGTTAGAATTCCTGTTTTGCTTTTCCATGAGCCAATATACCGTGTTAGGTGATCTCACCCTGGACACCTGCGTTTTCACGAAAAAAATTTATTTCGGGGAACTAATAGGAATGTTGAATCTTCAGATTCTGAATAAAGTACTGATTGTTTGGTCATGGCTAGAACGCAGCGACTTTCAGGCTACGAAAATTTGTGTGTTTTAAGTTAGCAGTGAATGTGTTTATCGTTCCTGTTTGGCGGTGTGTGCTTCGAACTCTTGTGACTGCCAATGATTGTTATGTTTTGTTTATTTCTATACTTGATTTTTATTAACGAGTTGGTGTGATAGCGAAAGGAATATTAAAAAGCTTCCCACTGGAACCTTCTTGTTACTTTGATTCGGTTAAAAATCTATTACAAATTGTCCGACATGCAGAACGCCTTTGTATTTTTTATTTTTATGAGTATCTATTTCGTATAAAAACATATTGAGTTTCTGAAACGATGCATATGTATATGCACGGCCTGCACCTAGACACCGACAAGAAATGCGGTTGACGCCCTGAAGAGAAAAGACACAACGGTATGTGTCCAGTGGGTGCCAGGGCATATCGCAGTTGAAGGTAGGGCGAAGGCGGATAGACTTGAACCGATAGCCAGTCAGAAACCACCGTTGGTTGACACTCTGACAGACCCGTTCAAAGCCATTGACGATGTGAGACGCCACGTAAAGACGGCGAAACCAGACCAGACCTTGCCGAGGGGAACACCGGCAGGCACTGTCACGCGTGCAGGCTACGATTCTGTTTAGACGTCGAAGAGGCACGGCAGCCGCAAACAAGTTCGTACACAAAATGAAGAAGATACTAAACGGGATTAGGAAGACGAAGACCTATTGACGTTTGGTAGCTTCGGCAGATCGAAAGCCTTGGTTCCGTGTCTTCGAGAGAGACTTTGTCGAGCAATGGTGTTGTGGACCGTCCCTGTAAGTGCGCCATCGTTCGAGCCCGGCCTCGTCGGGGTAGAAACATAACTGGACGCAGATCTAATGCGAATGATCAGACTGTTATACGCGCAGGGCTCTAACCATGTTCTTGCGCTTTCAACACTTTTTGACTGGTCCCATCAGCTCGTGGCGTCGGCTGCGTGCGCCCTTGAGCTGATTCAAAGTATAGCAGTCATAATGCCTCTGCTAAATGTTTCATAGACATAGGACACA
This sequence comes from Ixodes ricinus, assembly GCA_037355805.1. Classification (NCBI taxonomy): domain Eukaryota; kingdom Metazoa; phylum Arthropoda; class Arachnida; order Ixodida; family Ixodidae; genus Ixodes; species Ixodes ricinus. The sequence continues at coordinate 35,895 of JAZHYW010021608.1, forward strand.
TATGGCGACTGCTGGGGACGACAAATATTCCGCTTTCTTATCACTCATGAAACAAATTATGTTTTACCACAGGTATCTAAATTTTGATAGGATGTCGAGTGATAGGCATAACAACTCGGTTGTTTCTTCTATTTCGACATATCTAGTAACTGCAATCTGCCCAGTCTAGAAGTGTAAGGAAACAAAAAGTACATAAATATTCACATGTGAATTAAATCAAGATAATTTGACTTAAAAAATATAAATCTTTCGGTAAGACGAACTTCCGTCTTTCTATATTTTCGCTGACAGAATAGTAGTTTGTAATGAGGGTGGCACTAAACTTGAGTACAGAAAAAAATATTTTGGTGAAGGTTTGGAGGTTTTGATGGGTTTGATATTCATATATTTTGTTTTTTGCTAAGCCAGATTTTACTTCATCTGAAACATGGTGCAACCAAACGATGCCTAAAAATTTAACGTTCTAGGTCATATTTGAAGTCAACCATTTCGTTGTTTACCCTGAGACTCGGGGTTTTTTTAGAAGAGCAAAAGAAAGTGTAAGAGCAAAAGTAAGCAAAAGTGTGCCATATCTTCTGCTAGAACATTTCACTTGGAAACGTTGGGAGTGTCCGCTTCTTTTGTGATAGAGTGGAACTTGTAATGTCACGGTGCAGAGGACAAGTCGTTTGTGATTGGTTGATGACGACGAGAACGAACTATATAAGAGGAGGTTGTTGAAATAAACTTGTAGCTGAGTTTGAGACCTGTCTGTTTTTCTGTTACTTTCGCTCTTCTAAAAAAACCCCAGTCTCAGGGTAAACGACGAAATGGTTGACTTCCACCAGCTAGCCTGTACTATGACTCTTTTTTTCGACATTTGAAGTGTTCGTTGCCTGTTCTTTTTGCTTTTAATAAACTCAATATTTTATTTTCGATTGTATCTTTGGTGATTCCTTTGCTCAACACTTGGCTGTTAAAATATGCAAAATATTATTTTAATATACTATTAGACTGCTGAACCGCGAGAACTTTAAAATAATTTGTCGATCCGTGGGCTCTGAAAGGGACGCTGACACACCCCAAATTTTTGTTTTATGTTTCGCCAGGCGATTCATTATGGTGTAAGAACTCCAGGCAATCAATATTTTCCTACAGCGTCACGTATAGTTTTATAAAGTAAAAAAAGAAAAAAACAACTTCTCGGAATTGAAACCGAAACTAGACTGGGGAAAGAGAAGAAACATGGAGGAAAAGAGAGTTGGTGGTAGTCACGTGGCTGTGCAACTTTTTTTTCTTCAATCAACGTATTTGCGGCTTTTTAGTATCCACAAAAAATAGGTATCATATTTCTTTCTTTTTTATATTGAGTGCGTGCCTTCGATGACCCACAACTTTGATTATATTTGGTGGTTATGTCTAAACCATAGAACACGCCACGTGACCACAGAGAAGAGAGTGAGCGCTACTCGAACCGGTGAGTTCCCGATCGGCGGATTTCGGGCGGAAAGAAACTGAATTTCGAGCCGGAAATTGTGTTCAGGGTAGTTGGGCTCTCACATGTCAAGTACAAATGAAAACCTTAGCGAGCATGAATACCCTGTCAGTGTCCCTTTAAGAGCCCTTTGTTTATTTTTTCTATAAAATGAGAACTCACCCATTTAGTTTCTACCATACGGTTATTATGAAAAAAACTTGTTTTTATTGAAAGGATTGGATCTAATCCCTTGTCTACCGACATCGAAGAGAAGGCGATGGTGAAACTTGGTGAGGAGGGTGGAGGGTATTTGGAACTACCGCGCGTAGATAAGCTCCTGTAGTTTGGCTGCCGCGACAGAATGGAGCAGCGAGTCTACGAGAGCTTCGCGGTGCTGGGGCGCGCACCTCGGGAGTCGCAACTCCCGAACAAAATTTGGACACTGCTTCAACAACATATATATATATATATATATATATATATATATATATATATATATATATATATATATATATATATATATATGAGAGAGAGAGAGAAAGAGAGAGAGAGAGAGAGAGAGAGAGAGAGAAAACGTAGCGCAGGATGACGAAATGTATAGACGGCAGAAAAACGCACTTGAGACGGTTGTTAAAGTTTTTAAAACATAGTAGTATTCGTAAAGTTCGTCGACGTTTGGGTTTGAGACAGTCTCGAAAAAGGTCTGTCTGAGGCCGAAACGCCGACGAACTTTACGAATAATATGTTTTAAAAACTCCAACAACCGTCTCATGACCATTTTTCTGCCGCATATGTATATATATATATATATATATATATATATATATATATATATATAACTTTCACAACTTTGTTTAAACAAATCTGTTAAGCTTAGAAAAAAACACCCTGTATGCATATACAGGGTGTTTTTTTCTAAGCTAACAGATAAATAAATAAACTACTTTTGGCAAATCTCAAAGGTGCTCTAAAAATATAGTATCTACAAGTCTTCCGTGTCACCAACATCTTCACGTCCGGTGACACCATGACGTAGCATCGACACGTCACCTGACACCAGAACGTAACCTGACACCCAAACGTCACGTGATACTGACGACTTATATTGACCAGTGTCTGCTCTATTCCATGGGCACCGCCATGTTTGTTTATGTTCATTCCATGACAGAGTAGAGGGCGGCGCTTTTCGAAAGATAATTTTTTTTAGAAACCTTCGCACATCTAATAGCGCAAAAACGTCAGAAACGCATATTTACGAAGCTCCAAGAACAACACCGATGCCACGAGCGCTGTAAAAAGCAAATATCTTGTTTCATGCCCAGCCCCTCACTTCACAAAAGTCCTAATTTAAGGTTATTATTTCCTATTTTTATCTCTAAGTGCTAAAATTTTAGATGCTGGCCTATATTCACAAAATCATCGCAAAATGCCTTTCATTGGCCTGGTTACTGTGCGCGGAAAAGGAGTAGCTAAAGACCCTATGCATTTTGAGTGTTTTGGGGAAATGCCGAAGAGACAGTTTTGTTTGATAGTAGCTCCGCAATCAAGTATATTGTGCCCTATAGTCTCAATCCCCGGCTTTATAGTTACTTGCCCATTTGAAATCATAGTCACACGGCCTTTCTCGCCTGCTTAGAACAAGCTTTAAAGGTCGTCGCCGCAGTTGCGAAATTCTCTGCTCACGATACTATATGGGTACGACACGCTCGTGTGTTTGAAAATACATAAAATTTTTAAGGTCAGCTGTTAGATTTTTTGTGCCCGTGTCTAGAATGTAACATTCATGTTGAGATCATGGTGTTTGCTCAAGAGTTCATGTATAACCATGGTAATGAAACGATGACGAGTCATAAGAAAAGGAAGGCTCGAGTCATTGTTGTCTTTTGAGTGACACTGCCGCTTCACATGACGACATGAAGTGGCATGACACTGCAATTACGTCTGATATTGTTACGTCAGTTGAAACCGTAACGTCACTTCCTGACGAAGCGTCCAGTGTCACTGTGACACCACATGACACTATGGCGTCACCTGATACGCTGACACACGCCACACCACGAGGTCACGTGAAGTGAGGCACCATGGCGTCACAAAGGAATGGGCAAAATACTTGCAAAAATGTACTTACATACAAATACAATGTACTTATACATGAAAAGTGTTCATTAGAAGTGAAATTCAAATGAGGATAATTGTTATTAAATTTGTATTGCAGATACAATGGAAGGTACTTGAAAACCTTCAAATACTTCTCCAACCACATTTCGTTCATATAGGACAATATTTGTGCCTTATAACAAAAGTGACATAAAGAAATGCGATGAAAGGAGGAAAAGCCAAAATTCAACGCGTGCATAAATTGGAAATTACAAATCAAGTAACAAAACCTTTTGGACGTAATTTAGAACATGAATGTTGTGGAGTAGTGACCAGTGAAAAAAAAAATCAAGTGTTTTATTATTCACATAAATAGTGCTTTAGACAATTGTGCTGTCCTTATAGTATATAGGTGTAACGTGAAGTCCAAGAAGCGACAGCGTTCGGTCTTAGGCTACAACTTTTAACTCGATTAGCGTTCCCTTCGCACGCGCTCCCAGAGTGCGCTTCTTCTTCGCCGTGGCGATACCAGCGATCTTCACACTATCCCCCTTCACGAGGAAGTTGCCGTCCCGGCACTCGGCTTCTCACGCTAGGGGCACTCAATCGCGATACCGCGCGGGTCGACTCAATGTTTCTCGTGACCGAAGGACGTATCGCTCTTCTGGCTCTGCAGACTGTGGCACGTCTACAGGCAAGTCCGTTGGAGTGACGTCATCAGGGGGCAAAAGAACACCGGCTGGAAGTTGATCGTCGTCCAGGAGTTCGGCGCCTTTAGCTGGTGGCGTATTGTGCTGGCCTCCGTTAGTGCCCTGGTCAACGTTTTCCTCTACTTGGTCGTCAACGTGAAGCTCGTTGTCGAGGATGTCTAACAGCGGTGGGTTCTCGAGACCTTCGGCCAGGTTCGGATCCTTGGCCGCTTGTACCGGTGGTAGGCTTTCTACTGCATCGACGTACAGATCATCACCTTCAATGTCTATTGTGTCTGGCTAGCCGGGGACTGCTGGGTGAGTAGGAGTCGGGTCATTATCTAAGTTTTCTGTGATGATTATATCGGGGAAGTCTTCGAGTGCTGGCGGAGGTAAAGCCAGGTTGTTTTTATCCGTGATGTGCGAAAACGTCCAGACAGGCAACAAGACTGGCTCCTTCCCATCGGCTACCCGCTTCAAACGGTTGTGGTGTACAACTCGCCGTTTCCTTTTTCCTGTTTCTTCCTGGATTTCTGTACACGTTGTTAGGTAGCTTCTTGAGGACTACATATGGACGCAACCATGGCAAATATAACTTCGAGGACTGTCCTCGCGGCACAACAGGAAACTCTAGAAGAACTCTGTCACCAGGTTCGTAGTCTTCTTCACTGGTCGTGCTGTCGTAGTGGCGCTTCTGTGCATCCTTTACTTATCAGCGCGTATCAGCGCGTGTACGCGTTGGTGTCTTCTTCGTCAGATAGCTGGGAAGATTCAGAAAAATCGTAGGAACTGCTTCGACCAAAAGCATTGGTTTCCCACGCTGAACGCGAACCGTTGAACGCGTAACGCGGATCGCGTACCGTTGAACGTGTAACGCTGAACGCGTACCTCTTCACCTCTGATGACTCGTACGTAATCTCTCATAACGTAATGTGGTTCAAAATGTAATTCACACGCAGCAGAGGTCTCATCCAACTTCCTGCCCGCTCGATGCAAGTCCTTATCCCACAGTTTTCGCCACTCCTCTTCTGGGTACTCCGAACGAAGACACCTTTGTGGCCCCGTTCACGCGAGCCTATCCTGTTCCACAGCCTGGCACAAAACAGTAGTTTCGCCGACGATTATGCATTCTTGCATTAAAGTCTAAGAACAAAGCCGTAAAGACAAGAGTAATCACATTGACCACACTGCACTGGAGAGGAGCACACGCGAAAATCAGTCACCAACGCAACGGAAACACCGAAGCCGAACGCAAACACACGAGGCCGGGCGTAGCCGGGATGCAGGTCGCTTCTGGAGGAGTCAACAGCAGCGCCCCCTCGGCCTCAGGCATAGACCGCCTAACCACGAAGCATCCGCGAGAGTTGGCGATATACTCACTACCCCTATCTAGGCCATTCTACTTAATCACAGCAATGAATGCGCCCTCGAACGCTTTTATGGAAGAGCAATGCTATACGCACGACGTCGTGCACCTTAACCGGAAATGGCTATAAGCACAAAGCGAAACTTGTTGGGTCTAATATAAAACTAATTGTAAAAACTAATATCTCAAGTTGTGGCGTAGCTTAGTGGAAATGTGTCCGCGTGATCCGGAGCGGACCCAGCTTCGATGAACATGGAGGTAGGAAAAAGAGGCAACGACATACCGGTTCAATCTAGTCAAACGAGAAAATTTCAAGTGAAGCCGGAAGTAGAGGCCGCGGTTGGTGGGAACAAAGGTCACCCGATGAGTGACGAAAAGAAGCTTTTGGCGCCAAAATCATCTCTCCTTTCTATCCAATAGCGTTTTTTTTTGTTGGCCATTGCTGGTGGCGTCATTTCGCCTCCAGAAGCTTCCTATCTCCATGAGAATGATGCTCCGCAACAATCTTGCATGCGACTGGCTCAGAACGACCCTTTCGAAGCTTTGAAGCTTCGACTGGACCGAAATGGCGATTGGTATTGCAACTGAGATCGATCAGCCAATCGGCTTGCGACGTTTGTTCGTCTGTTTGTTAGTATTTGTGCGTATCCATCAAGCAGTCAAGGAAGGCAATGACGCTGCTTTCATAGTATCCAGTGATCTTAGCCAAACGCATAAAACAGGTTCTCGAGGCCAGGTCGTTTGAAGGACACGTGAAAGATACGCGCGCCAAACACTCCCCGCAACTCGACTTGGTCGTTTCCGTCGCCTCCCGCCGTTGGCCCTGGCAAGTTTCTCGGCCCTATTTTTGACACAAAGGGAGCTACGTTAGTTTTTACAAGGAAAACAAACGACCTGTGAAATACGCCTTTGACGAAAAGTTCAGATTGTTACGTGCGGGCGTCAAATTTTACGGTCCATTTTAGATCGAGCATGGTGACCATATGGGAAACCTTATATTTCTCTTAGTCGTTACACTATTTCGTTTCGCTTTCGCAACTCGATTAGGCATCCCACTTTTTGAACACGTTGCCCGTCGAAAGTGTATTGAGCGTTAAAATCGCATTACTCAACTCTATGAAATAACATTTTGTAGGGCAGATTTTAGCAAAAAACATTTTGGGGTTAGTTCCTTGTTAAGGCGGGGTCAAACTGCTCATACTTCATACACACGATAGTCTGCGAACAAGACTCAGAACAATATCCGTGGTTTGAATGGCGCGTGCCAAGTTTCTTCTTGAGATCATTACCAAGCGGCATTCGAAGCAAAGATCTCGCGCTAACTCGCGATCGAATATGTGTTCAGACTGTATTTCATATGATGTATAAGTAGTGTGACCCAGGAGTTAGGCTCACAATACTTCTACACTTTCATAGAAGAAACCACTCAAAAGAATAGTGGTATAAATATTTTTTGAGTATTGATATAATTTTATGCGTCAGAATGTTTTTCTATAAATATTGTTTTTAATTTTGGTTTTTATACGCCACCCTGAAAGTCAACTGAAGTCGAATGTTTTGTTTTTCTATTTACGGGTTGTAATAATTGAAAATATATTAGGGGCTTAGGACATCCTAAACACGTAGGCCAACTGGGCTCTATACCCAATTCATAATTTTTGCAGAGGGTTGACATACCGTAAAGTAGAGGTGAACTCCTGGTCTAGTTGCAAATTTTTGAGCCAACGCCATTAGGTTCGGAGTTAATTTGCTTCGGTCATAATTCGCCATCGTTTTCGTTTGGCTGGTCTTCGAGAAGAACGAATGAGAACGAGGTTCTCAACTCGCACGTTTTCTGCTTGACACCTGCGAAGAGAATCTGGAAACCGTTGAAGCCCACTCTCATTGAAGCTATCCTCTTGCAGCCTTTTATAGCCATAAAAAAGCGCGGAATGTTCGAGAATTCTTCTTTTGTCCGAAAATTGATTTGCCAGTTCAAGCTTAAAGTTTCCAGCCCATCATGAATCAGTAGAGTGAGATGCACAGAATGAACGTCGCCTGCAATATGTCCTTTGTTCTTTGAACCTTCTTTGATTGATTCTCTTCCGAATCGGCGCGCAGAAAAATAGAATCGGCTCCTGCGCGTGGAGGAGTCTACTCGAAGAAGCGTCTTTATTGGAGGATCATGGTTATAACTAACGTTTGGAAGATAATCTTTGACTGAAATGGGCACGAACTGTCCGAATGCATCGGCTCTTGAAAAAGTTACGACCCAAGAGGCGTCATTGCATATTTCAAAGCATGTGCTTCATTAATGGTCAGAGATGAATGCCATCGCTATTCGTACGGTAAATGACCATTGTCCACCAGCATATGTAAGTCGAATAATTCTTTGTTAAAGTAAGCAAATTGATCCGATTGCATGAGAAAAT
>JAZHYW010021609.1:0-23033 GCA_037355805.1 Ixodes ricinus
CCCGTGTGTTGTCGGCGTGAAAAACAGCATCCACGGCAAAATCTGCAAAAGCAGCAGCAGCGGCTTAGCCATGTTGTCCGGTGGCCAGATGCCGTGCCCTCTGTCATGAACCCTCTGTCATGAACTGTTTTTGAATGAAAAACGCATTTGCGAGCAATAAAGTAATGATCCGCGAGCTTCTGTAGAATGACAGCGGAGTGGATAGAAGAATCAGAAGATCTAATATTTATATGATCTAAGCAAGAAGAGACGAGGTTCCCGTTTAACACTTCTTCTCGGGTAGGACGGTTACTTATAATAATAATAATGCTTTTATTCACTTTACAAATACATATAAATAATGCTGGCCTACAAAAGCAGTATCCTGCTTGTGCGTAGGACCAGACAATCCAGCGAAATACATATCAATGCATCATGATACAAAAAAATCGAACGAGTATGTAATGTGGCCATCAATACCGACATCATTAGGTAGGTACTATCCCGAATTCAGCAAGTAGTAATAGATAATCACAAACAAATGATTTGGATGTCTTGAGGATGTGAATGTTTATATCTCCTACGTAAAGTAACTGTGCTTCGTTATATAGTTTTTCTAGACTTTCCCTTAACTCTTCTAAGAAGTATGTGCAGTTCGACGATGGAGGTCTATAGAGTGCTAGCAAGCAAACTATGTGTTTAGAATTGGAAACGATAAACATCAAGCTTTCTGCGTGATTATATAGTATATCAATTTGAGTTGTCATCCACGTGTCTTTTATAAACACACCAATTCCGCCTCCTCGAGTAGATGAACGAGTATAAAAGAAATTTTGAAATCCTTTCAGTTTAAACTGACAGATTATTAGCGCTGACATTTATTTCGGTAAACACAATTGCATCAATACGGTCACGTACTTCATCAACAATGATCTTAAATTCGTCCCAGTATTGTAAAATACTGCGAATGTTGACGTGCAAAACTGTGAAAGACTCGGAGGAAGAAGAAGAAAATGATTCATTAAACGAAAGGAAATTTGCGTGCTGTAAAGACCTAGCCATGCCGTCTATGAGATTAGGTCCAGGTCACTTCTCTGCTGAATTCGTACAGATGGAGAGCCCACTTCTTTTCTGGCGAATATTTTTGCATTTTTTACCCAAACAAATTTGTATCCACGCTCTCATGCACAAGAGCGAGCTAGCCAAAAAGTTCCTTGTTAGTCTTCGTTAAGCTAAATACAGCCTTTCCGGTGGGCTGTCACGTGACAATAGCCTGAGCTTGCCACGTGCCTGCATCCATCTGTCTTTAGCGGTGACGGATGCAAACTTCACCAGAATAGGTGGGCTTACGGCTCGCTTTCCCTGTAGCCTGTAAACGGAGACCACGTCGGATGGCTGGTGTCCCTCAATTCCAAGCTTGTCTGCGAGCCCCACTAAGACGGGGAACAAATACTCGCCAGGTGTGACTCTTAATCCATGAATTTCCATATTTTGGAGACGACTACGTTGTTCAGCGTCGTTCATCTCCGTTTGCAGGCCTTGAATAGTCTGTGCCTGTTTGGAAACCGTGGTCTTCAGTGCCCCCACCGCCGCCCGAAGGTCATGTATGTCCGTCGCGTGGGTGGACACCTTGGCTAGAAGCAGTTGTTGTGCCCGTTACCGAAAAAAGCAACGAAATAGCGTTACTCGTTAGTTTGGTAAAAAGTAACGCGTTATTGAGCTACGTTACTTTTTTACAAACGTAACGATATACCGTTACCGTTACTTTTCAAAAATAACGAACGTTACTTTTACGTTACTTTTACGTTACTTTTGTGTTCGAGTACATATGTTTGGCAGCATGCGAATGGGGACTGCTGGAACACTAGCAGCCAACCATCACCCCTCATCTTTACGCCGGTTTTAGTAACAGTCCGGTTCATACTATTACCAGAGTCTGATTTACTTCACTATGTGGAACAGGACACCGGTTACCAGCACGCTCTTTCCAGGTTTAGAACTTTTTTATATTTTTATTATGACCTTAGGAAAGTAAAGACTAATCAAGCGAAAGATTCTTCTGTGTACAAAACTGGGTCAGGAACTTTCAGGTAGCGAGGAGAAGAGCGAGAATAAAAAATTCCACAAAAGGCGGTTTTTTTTTCTTGTAACTAGAGAAACGAGCAACGTCCACTGTTCTAAACGCATGTCTCCCCCCCCCCCTCCCCCGCTATCCACCTCTGATGCACAAAGCAGAGGGGGAAGAGGAGAGGGGAGGGGAGAGGGTGTAACGCAGTCGTTCGTTCAAACCTTGTAAGTGGTGACACTATGAAGAAAAAAAAGAAAAAAAAAAGGAGGACGAACGGAATTAGCTGGTAGCCGAAGGTTTTTTTCGCCTTCGAGAAGCGAGGTAGTGTCGCCTTTTAACGGATGTCTCTTTTGGTCAGAAATGTTTTTTTTTTAAGTTTACTTTGACGGATGCTATTTCCGTTCAGCGATAAGCTTCTGCAGGATTTTGAGATGGATGGGTGAATAGATGGGCTGATAAGTGGAAACCACCGTTTTAGGAAGTCGAAGTTTCAGAAGTCTTAGCAGCAAGATACGACATTGCCTGAGAATTGCGTGCTTGAGCGCAAGTAGTTGCCCCTCGAGCAGAGAAGCTAGATCTTCCATCGAGCTTAGTGACCGAAATTTAGTTCCCCTCATGTCTCCAGTTTTATGCACAATGTTGCTATTCTAAACGTTAGATCAGGCGTCGTGACCTTTCCTAAATACCTAATGTATTTCACCAGTTTTGGTCAAAAGTAACGAGTAAGGAGTAACGTAATTTGATAGCCGATACCGTAAAAAAGTAACGAAAATACTTTACTCGTTAGTCCTTCAGAATACTAACGAGTACGTTACTGCGTTAGCGAAAAATCTAACGCGTTACCAGTAACGTCGTTACTAGTAACGCATTACCTCCAACACTATTAAGTTATCGTACTTCTCCGCCAATAAAGATAATAATAATAATAATAATAATAATAATAATAATAATAATAATAATAATAATAATAATAATAATAATAATAATAATAACAAGAATAAAGAATCATTTTATTGGATGTCCAGCACCAGGAACGACCATGTGGTCTTGGTACTGGTAAATCCAGTGACTTTAGGTACTGGCACACCGAAACTTACACACTACAAAAAAGTGTGGAGAAAAAATATAAACATAAAAAAGTGAAAGACATGGTCCATCAGCACAAAATTGTCACGTGAAGAAAAATAACACTGAATAAAAATACTTCGGACGTGAAAAATATCTACTCAATAAATAGCTCGCTTAATGGTTTGATACTAAAGAATTAAAAAAGCAGTATAGCTTAATTTTTTTTTTAATTCACTAGTCATTTTGTGTAAAACCAGTTTTGGGACATGTCGTTGGCGTAAAACTAACAATACCTGGTTTAGTGCATTACGTTTGTTTACATTATCTGCTATGCTCTATCTACTTAGTGCCATAGTTTGTTGTCGTTTTTTTACTCGGAAAAGATTGAGACGTTCGCCACAAGAAAGGTATAATCGGTTATTTTATTATATTCTAAAAAATGTATCAATTATCGCGAATGTAGTGTACTATAAAACCTTAAAAGCTATATGAGCACACGCTCAGGAGCACTTATTATGTCGCAATCACTTCCCCAACTCCTTGCATTCATTCCTTCCACCGCGTACCACAGAACGGTAAATTCGGAATAATTTACTACAAATAGCCTGGCCAACTCACCGGTGCAAAAACGTGGTTCGTTTGTTGTTTTTCTTTCGATATATTGGGCTAGCTGGTCAAAGTGCAGCGGAATCTGGTTTAGTCATAATTACGTAGGTGTCCCGTAAGCAGTATGACGCAGTCTCAGTGTAGGGTGGTAAAGTGAATGACAATCTATTAAGTCCGACTGCCCTCCGCGTGGAATCTGCACGAACATTTCTCAAATTGCACCTTAAACGGGTCAACGTGTGTGTGTGTGTGTGTGCGTGTGTGTGTGTGTGTGTGTGTGTGTGTGTGTGCGTGTGTGTGTGTGTGTGTGTGTGTGTGTGTGTGTGTGTGTGTGTGTGTGTGTGTGTGTGTGTGTGTGTGTGTGTGTGTGTGTGTGTGTGTGTGTGTGTGTGTGTGTGTGTGTGTGTGTGTGTGTGTGTGTGTGTGTGTGTGTGTGTGTGTGTGTGTGTGTGTGTGTGTGTGTGTGTGTGTGTGTGTGTGTGTGTGTGTGTGTGTGTGTGTGTGTGTGTGTGTGTGTGTGTGTGTGTGTGTGTGTGTGTGTGTGTGTGTGTGTGTGTGTGTGTGTGTGTGTGTGTGTGTGTGTGTGTGTGTGTGTGTGTGTGTGTGTGTGTGTGTGTGTGTGTGCGTGTGTGTGCGTGTGTGTGTGTGTGTGTGTGTGTGTGTGTGTGTGTGTGTGTGTGTGTGTGTGTGTGTGTGTGTGTGTGTGTGTGTGTGTGTGTGTGTGTGTGTGTGTGTGTGTGTGTGTGTGTGTGTGTGTGTGTGTGTGTGTGTGTGTGTGTGTGTGTGTGTGTGTGTGTGTGTGTGTGTGTGTGTGTGTGTGTGTGTGTGTGTGTGTGTGTGTGTGTGTGTGTGTGTGTGTGTGTGTGTGTGTGTGTGTGTGTGTGTGTGTGTGTGTGTGTGTGTGTGTGTGTGTGTGTGTGTGTGTGTGTGTGTGTGTGTGTGTGTGTGTGTGTGTGTGTGTGTGTGTGTGTGTGTGTGTGTGTGTGTGTGTGTGTGTGTGTGTGTGTGTGTGTGTGTGTGTGTGTGTGTGTGTGTGTGTGTGTGTGGAAGGGGAGGGGGCAGGGCAATTCAACGCAAGCAAATGTCGCAATGATGATGGAGTCCGATCTCCGTCTCCCGCCGAGACCAAAATGGCGGCGCTGGATCCTCGATCCCTTCGGAGAAAGGCGGGGCGGCTTTTCCCTAAGCGGGCTCGTTTTCTCGGCGTGGGGGCTTACTCGGTCCGACCGAGGGAACCGAAATAATATGAGCCGATCTCTTCCTTTCTTATTATTGTTATTTGAGAGGCAGACCTTTCCGAGATGCCGGCGGTGGGCAGATTGCGCCGAGCCAGATTTGCAGACGATAATCCACTTACCTGCGCGCGTGGAGATGATGGTAAGCCGATGGGGAGCTGCCCCGGGATGAAGGTGCAAGGACGAAGGCCAATATGGGAGGCACGACGAGTTCCTCATTACAGCACGACGTTCGCAGTATTTCTTTTCTCCTTTTTTGTAGCATACTGCAGGGATACATTATCGATCCGAGTCAACGCCTGCAAAACTAGCCTGGTTCCCTTCATTCATTGGTTGATGAATATGGTCACGAGCAGCTTAATAAACCAGTCTTGCAAAACTAAACCGATGTCTTTAGAGGGAGGGGGAGGTATAACAAGTTGCTTATCTACAAGATATTCCCCAAAACACAAATCTACAGGGCTTTTGTTGTTGTCATTGTTGTTGTTGTTGTTGTTTGCTTTCACCGCAAAAATAAACTATGCATCATCGAACAGTTACTGTCCGCGCAAATGTAGCGCTAGAGGTCCGAAACAGATGCCAAAGTTTCAGCAGCAAACGTTATCTTATTCTAAAGTTATAAGCGATTTTCTACATTTTTAATGAAAAAATGTCGGCCGATGGACCTCTAATAATACACGGAGGTCTATGACACTAATACAATTTTAATAAAATAACTGTTAATGTTGAAACTTTGTTATCTGGTTCGGACGTCAAGCGCTACACGTTGGCGGAGAATGAGCGTTCGGTAATGTATAGTTTATTCTGCGGTGAAAAAAAGACCCTGTAGATGTTTTGGATGAAGGCTGAACATTTTGGCAGACGTCTGCCTGGTTAATAGCCGAACAGTGGTTAAACGTTATAAATAAAGGGCAATCGCCAACCAATCCCTAAAAGATCGTAGGGTCCCAACGTTTCGGTGCCGGCTCGGCACCTTCTTCAAGGGGCTATTTAAAAGAGAAGCAGCTTCACCGCAGAAGAAAAGAAAGAAGCTGCTTCTCTTTCAAATAGCACCCCTGAAGAAGGTGCCGAGCCGGCACCGAAACGTTGGGACCTTACGATCTTTTAGGGATTGGTTGGCGTTTACCCTTTATTTCATAACGTTTTGGATGACACCCCATACATACACGAAAAGGTCCACAAAAGGGGGGAAGACAGACTAAGATGGAGAGAATACAATATAAAACAAAATTGAAAGCGGTGGCCATACTTGGGTAGTAATTCAATTACAGTAATTGAATTACTGTAATTTAATTACTTTTCTTGGTAATTTGTAATTGTAATTAATTACTTTCGGCCAAAAGGAATTGTAATTGTAATTTAATTACTTTCTAGCGTCAGTAATTGCAAAATTTCAGGCACAATTACAATTACTTTTGCAAAACTTTGCGGCGCCGACGGAACCTCTCTGAAAGCCTCAGCGCTCGCACAAGCGGCCTAGCTCTCGGTGAAACACTCGCACAAAGACACGCACTCACACACACGCACAACATAAATAGCGTCGCATTGTTTGTTGTTTTGTTGCTTACACTGCGGGCTGAGAGACAATCCTCTTTGGAGCCTACCTCAACGGCGCCGTGTTGCGCCGTCTGCTGTGCGAGCAGAAAACAATAGCGTAAACATGCCAAAATATTGAAAGAAAAAAAATTGAGCTTCAGCTTTCAGTTGAGCTTAGAGAATTTTAATTGTCTATGAAGTTGTTTTTTTTTTTCTGCCAGTTTTTTACGTCCTTCTTCCAGTACTGTCGCATATTTGTATCTTTGTATTATTTTCAAGTTTATTTCCTGTTGGTTTTACTTCGTATATTTTTTGCATAAGCATTTTGGAGACTGACCTCGCACCTGTGAATATTGTTACCAATGATTCGGGAGCCCCGATTCGGTTCTTATATATTTCTGAGCCATTATAATTTCAACTCAATGTAAATAATTTACAATACCATGATGTTTGTATGTGAATGCGGTCGTATTAGCGCGTGTGGATTTTAGTTTTATATTAACACTTGTAAAATATTCATATATGACTAATTGTCGCATTTTTATTTGCCTGGCTAACAAAACTCTGTCAACCCAATTTTTTCTTTAGCGATCTGGCGTCTTCCAGCATATGAACTAATTTATTATTATTTATTAAAAATATAAGAACGTAGTACTTCATTGCCTCAAACTGTCAAGTTCCATCATGAATTTAACAAAATTCATAAAAGGAAAGTACAATACGTGGCATTTATGCAGCGATGCTTAAGCCTCCTCAAACATTGGGGCAAGGAATGAACAAATACGTTGCATTCTATACAACTCGTTTAAAGTTATATGGCCCAAGTCGGGTCGCTCTCAGAAATAAGTAATTGTAAAGTAATTGCATTACTTTTTAAAAGTAATTTGTAATTGTAATTAATTACTTTTCACGTAGTAGTAATTGTAATTGTAGTTAAACTACTTTTGAAGCAAAGTAATTGTAATTGTAATTAAATTACATTTTGAAAGTAATTTACCCATGTATGGCGGTGACTAAAGTTTGAACTTAGCAGTGATAATTGCAACCCTCGAATACCATAATAATCAAGTTTACGAAGAAGAATGTTAAGATCCACAAAATCAAATGCTTTGGCTAAAATCTACGAACACAGCAAACGGCTTCGCTCTTCTTTACTTCCCATTTTTGTAGTCTATACACTTCTTTCTCGAAAAAAAGCTAATTCCGTGGAACGGTTTTTTTTTTTTCTGAAATTAGCTTGCGAAGATGAGGTCAAATCGTGCTTATTCGCAGATTGTACGAGACGGGACTGTGTTACTTTTTCGATGCCTTTAGAAAATAAGGGGAGGATTGAAATCAGTCGATAATTGCTGAAATTATTTTTATCACTTTTCTTGCGAAGGACAGACACTTTCGCCACTTGTATTAGTTACATAAACATAGATTTTATTAAACGTAGAAGTCTGTTAGTTACATAAACACATTTGAAGTCAGTTAGTTACATAAACGTATTTGAAGTCAGTTAGTTAGTTACATAAACATATTTTTATAGTACGTGTTTTTGGAGTTTTGACAATAGAAGTTCTTTCTTAATAAATTATTTACTACCGATGGGAGGTTCCGTCTTAACATCTGAATTCGGTAGTTTGTTCTCATATAGGGTGTGTACGAACGTTCGTACTACGAATGATATAAAACTTTCAAGTCAGCTACCTGGTCAATCGAATGAATATTAGTTTTCCTGCTTCACATGTGTCTTATAATTAAGAATGAATGACCAAAATAAGATGTAGCGTTAAAAAATAAAAACTGGGTAAATGTCGCACTGCATGACGATGCTACACATGGCTTCAGATACAGTTACATTATTTATGTGAAATGTATGGCATTGCTTCACTAAACATCGCATTACAAGCCATTTTTGCTACATTATGCTCTGTTGCATCCTAAGGTGCCCTGTGAAAGTTTCTGAGATCGCCTAAATATGGCGATAACTCAGCCTGCTGCGCTCGAAGCATCCTAGAAATCTATAAATCATGACAATGCGTGGCCGGCTTATCTATTAAAAAGAAGAGCAATCGAAGATCGAAATTATTTTCGGCGATGGGAGGAGCATTGTGCCGGCAGACAGGGCGGCTTGTGACCAATGAAAACGCGACATTTCGTTGAGATCGCAAACGCTGTTATTACAAAATCTACGTGCTTTTGTAGATAATAAAAGCGAAAAAGAGTTGTCAAAAAAAATTTCGTGGAGAGAGAACATATGATTGCAATAATCGTCTCAAAAACAACGCACAATGTTTTTTTTTTGTTTTTTTTTTCCCTTTTTTTTTTTTCGCGGGAGTTAGCTTTTGAGCGCGCGCTCGCTTGGTTTGAATCGTAGTCGGGACTGTATGCCAACGCGCATTCCATTTATCACGGATCCGTGGGTCCATCGGTCGGAGGCGCGAGGTTCATTCGATTGCTATTGGCTGACAGTGGTCCTGGTTTCGGAACATGCTGCTCCTAGGGTGCCTTCATGTGCGCTTTGCTTAGGGTGGAGACATCTGGCCATTTTGTCCCACACTTTTAATTTTATTTTTGTTCAGAAGCGCGTGGAAGAGAGTGTCCCTGCACGCGTTTGTGGTGCTGACTGTGCTATGGCGACATTTTGTTTTCGTCGATTTCTTTGTATTTTGACCGTGAGCGCGTGCTGTCGGCGTCGGGTACTACAAAGGGTGGCATCACCCTTAACAGAAGGACATTGAGGTCCTCCCATCGCCGGAAATGACCTCAGTGTGTTGCGATCTTTGATTGCTTTATTAATAGGGAAATCGTCCGCGTATCGTCATGATTTAGGGCATTTCTAGTATGCTTAGAGCCAGCAGAGTGAGTTATCGCCATATTTAGACGATCTTAAAAAACCTCCTCGGAGCACCTTTAGGTCCCAACGAGGTCAGAAGTTAGTTGCAACACAAACAGAAAACGCACAGTCTAAAACTAGATGTCCCGACGCATTATTTCTGCTTGGTTGGATCACTTGGCGGTAATACATGCGAGAAATAACAAAAATGACGTGATTTAGCGCTTTCTTGAAGCTCGATTGGCCCTATTAGCTCGTAGTGTTGGTAGGTAAAACGAAGTAGAGATGCCTCAACCGGGTCTTTCTTACCCACCGTCCTTCCGTACATAAGCGCGTCTTCTTGTGGCCTCCCCTAGCTGAGCCCTTTTTTCTTGAACATCTTTAGTGGCCTCTTTCAGCTCCTCTCCTCGAAGCACGAAGAATCGAACCAGAAAAAAGGAGCAACCGCTGGACTCCCGAGCACGTCCTCCCCCTCGATCTCGCCGGATCTGTGTTGCGGTAATTCTCTTTCTCGTATACCCGCTTGATTAAGCGGGGTCCTTTTCAAAGCGGACGGCGCAAACCATGACAGGCGTGCCGTCGGGCTCAGCTCCGCGGGGTGTGGCTCGAGCGGGCGTCAATGCTACTACTCTTTCCGGTGGCTCGTCCTTGTTCCTGTCGATCGGAAACTCGATCTAGTTGGAGCCGACATTCGTGTTACGCGTTACATGGAACTTCTTTAACACGCTGTAGAAGCGAGAAGTCGATTGCAGGCTAAAATTCCAGTGGTAAATGCCCCTAAAAGAAATTCCTATCGCTCCGCCAACCAATCTCCTGCCCTCATTTCCTTGCCGCCTCTGACGTCACGTCTCACTGAACTGTTCTTTTTCCGAAATGGCAGCGAGCTCGGTTGACGACACGACGCCGAGAACGCCGGGCTCTCGAATGCAGTGGTTTTCCGGATGTTTACCTGCGCGGAATTACGTCGCAAAGTCGTGTCGGAATCCACTTTCATCTGTGTGACGACGTGAGACCAAAGGCTCGTTCACACTCTTGCAACCGAGAGAGCAAGACCGGTTTTTAATCCACTTACGACGTCTTAGGACCAGTTCCGCAGCAGCGCGCCCGGTTCTAAGACGTCGCAGAGGATTAAAAACCGGTTCTGTCTCTCTCGGTCTTACTCGGTTGCAATAGTGTAGACGAGCCTTAAAACGGACCTGTCGCCGTCCAAGTGTCCAGTGTTCCCGCCTCGTCGAGCCGTTAGGCCTAGCAACCGCGGTGGACATTTTTCGACAACACCGATGGCTTTTCTTCGCGGGTTTCCGCCTCACCCCTGACTTACGTTAAGTCGCCAAATCGAAGCTAGACCCCTTTCGAAAGTCATGGGCCGATTATTCTAGGAGGGTTGGAACCACTGCACATGGTGAAACAACAGACATCATCTCTCTACGACTCCCTTCGTCTCGTTCGCGCTGGTTTTAATCGTCAACAGACATCGTGGAACGTGCAAGTGATTTCATAAGATAGCGAAGAGCGCGGCCACCGCTTGGAGCCGTCAAGCCAATCGAACAACGTTGAAAGTGCATCGCCACTGCACTTATCTCGCTTTTCTGTTAGTGTTTTCGCCTTCTAATCCAACCAAACGCATCAAGTGTGCCGTGGAGTTGCGGTTTTAGTTTGCCATTGTGCAAGGATTCTACAGCTGCCAACAAAGGGAAGTCTTCCAAAAAAAGGTCAATAAGCGTTTTTCTTTCTTTCTCTTTTTTTTTGCGGTGGTTTTTGTGGGGAAACGCGAAAAATGCTTTGTGCCTACGATACACTGCGTGAGCCGATCGTGCGACCCATTCTCCGTGCCTCCTCACTCCGTCTGCTCCTCTGCTGGCTTTAATAAATAATGCCCGAAATGACGCCTTCAAAGCAGTATTTACTCATCTGTGAGATGGAACGGTACTCTTGCCAAATTTCGTCGTTGCGATCGGTTGCGCGGAAATTCAGATAAAAATTGATTGCCTCGTCCTACTAGAGTCACGGGAAGCCTTCATGGTGGCTCCTTCGAAAATCTTGGACCGCGGAAGGTCATCGGGCAAATAAGATGTTCATTCGTAACAAAGCTTTTGAGTAGCCTGATAGCTGTCCTTACAAGTCAATATTGGAAAAGAGTGATAGGCATGTTTTGCGTTGCGTCTTCAATCGACTCTCAATGTTTCCAACATTTGTAGGACTACTACTGGTCTGTCGTGAGCCTCTGCAATTGTGCTCACGGTCGAAGTACAAGCCGGAAGTCTAAGCCAAGCACAAAGAGCACGCGCTTGTATACTTTTGATTGTCTTGAGATTTGTTTGACACGTGCCATGAAGTATGGGAAGACTATACCGAAGGGCAGACCTATGAACAAAGCCCGACATAGCCGCAGGAGAGCAAATACTGTCGCGCCCCACGTAGTGCCACTAATAAAGCGAGCAAGGTCAACAAAGTTTATGAGTTTCTTTTTTTTTTTAAATGAGCGATATGTGGCGTTTATGTCAATTCCCTATTTATGCATACTCCAAGGAACATATGTCTAGTTACGTGGGGAATCATTTGGTCGCATCATATCGATTCATAACGCATCCAGCAAATGCAATGACAGCTGATTTGATGGCAGAAATTTCAAGGCCTCGGTGACGAAGGTATTTATGAAGCCTGTTTAATGCAATTTGTACTCTTGTCTTTGCTTGCACCAGAGTAGAGCCAGATGCTCATATGCAGACATCATTTGGCATGGTAACACTTGGGGAAGTCGAATTAGTCACGTTGAATTAACCTCAGTCTGGGGTAGAGAAGATTGGTCAGGAACCCGTCAGAAAGGTCCTGTGTCCATCATTAAACTGAATCGGTAGAAAGGCAGTGGAAAAGGATGATTAGTGTAGGATATGATGACAGTTTCATCAAACGGCAAATTAGAACTGTTTATCAAAGGCGAGAGAGAAACGAAACAGACATCAAGGAACAGCTTTGCTGTAATCCCATATTTTCCTGAGATTTATCACAACTTGAAGGCATGTGCGAGGCAGTTCGAGTGAACAGAGTTTTTAGTTCAGACTTTGGGTTAAGCAAATTGACGCCATTTCAAACAAGTGTGATTGAGTACAAAGACGCCCATCGGGAATTATCGGTATGTTGCGAGAATGGTGTTGTATAGAATACCATTGGAACGCGGGTTTATGTACGTAGGACAGACGTCACGCTACATCAATAACAGATTAAACGAACACAAAAGAAATGTGAAGAACAACGTACAAAACTCGGAAATCGCGAAACATATCCCTGAATGTAATTGCTCGGCGCTCTGGTCGGAGACAGAAATAATACACGAAGAGAGGAACGATGTAAAGAGAGCAGTCTTAATTAGGGAGACTGTGCGGATAAAATCTCTGGGCAATGTTTTAAGGAAGGCTTCGCTACAGTTCGGAAGCAATTAAAAAAAGCTCTTTTTTTAATGTAATGTCAATTTTTTTTTTAAGCGTGAAATGGGATTTTTTAGTTTACGATTGTCCCAAAATGACTGTAAAGCACTGTTTGTTTTCTTGTCTTTTCTTTCTTTTTTACGTGTTTTTTTTTTTTTTTACTTTTGTTGGCCCGAAGGCCGTTTCGGTGTCTTTCGGGGGTAGTAGGTAGAGAGTGCGCGTCTTTTGAATCAGAAGTGGTGATTGTGTTTAGAATGGAAGGGGAGAGAGATTCCATTGTTCAAGCTTGAAGGAGGATGGATGTTGCCTTACTGCGTCGACCTGTAAGCGCGCGGTGTCGTCGCCCTGTATGCACAACATGCGCGGCATCGTAAGGCCCAAGAGGACCGACGACGCCGTTGGCACGAAACCGCCCACATATCCGCCGTAGGATTAAACGCACGTTCGCGGAGAATAAATACGCACAACGAAATGGCTCTATCGTCTTACGTGCATCTGGCGCACGTCTTTCGTGCACACGATAAGTGAACTGATCTGCTTGCACCAGGGAGAAGAGGGGTTTCGGGAATGTTCCCCCCGCGGACATGTTCCGAAATGCTGCGGTCACCATATTTTTTTTATATGTAACCGCTACGCGGAAATGCTAAGGCATTTCATCGAGAATCAGCGTGCGCGGCAGTAGCGATTTGGGCCCATTTTTTCTCTTCTGTTTTGTTCATGCGCAACAAACCACTTTATGTTGAGATCCGATCACCATCCCTGCCCTCCGTCTCCAGCATTAATTAGCTTACACCCAGAGCAAAATCCTTCAACCCCTGAGTTTTATATATTCGTGGAAGCTATACGCTACGAGAATTACTTAGAACTGCAGATGTAGAAGTTACTCTAAAATGTAATGCACCTGCAATTGCGGTAACTTGATTGGAATAGTATTAAGTTACAAATTATGTACTTTCGAGCAATTCATTCGCAGCAGTTTCTCGTAACAAAAAAATAAAAGAAATTATAACAATTGAATAATCGTAAATCTAAAAATATCACACGACGTTCAGGCTAGGATTTGCGCCTGATGACTCATATAGTCACGTCTTACCCTTAACGTGATTGCAAATAGAGGTAATAGTAATTCAATTACTTTTTAAAGAGGTAACGAGGAATAATCAGTTACATATTTGGAAAGAAATGTAACACCAGTCGTATTTTAGCCAACGATTCATGATGCGCCCATGGTAGACAAACTTTTAGTAAACAACTCCAGCAAGGAATCAAACTGAGTACATATTGCAGCGTGTCTATCAGTGAATATGCACTAGCTAACCAGCGAAAGCCTAAAAAATATAGGCAACGAGCAAAAATCTCATCGAGCAACCAGGGACCTGTTTCAGGTTCGCTTTTGAGAACTGAAAGGAGCGAGTTGGAAGTGAGTGAACTGAGCTGGATAAAACTCTACAAAGGGAAGGAAGAGGCTTTGTCCGATCCGCCGTTCTTCGTGCTCAATGCGCCTTTGGAGAGCTCCTTAGCTACTAACGAGTAATGGACTCTGAATTTTTGATATTCGTTTCTTCGGATATTTGATCATAGCTATTCAGTTTTTAGTGAAAAAGTAAACATAATGGATGAAAAAAGCAAACTGCGGCACGCATGCGCCAAGAAATAGTCGGGTAAAAAAATGTATCCTACTTTTATTTTTTGTCTCGAACTGCTTTTGTTTTTTCTTCTAATAACGAATAATTAGAAGGAAAAAATCAATAGTTTAAGCAACAGATCTGCATTAGAACTATTCAGAACTTTTAGGCACCGGTACGTCAACCGCTGCCTAATTGGACATCGTACTTTTCTTATATATATAGAGCCTATAAACTATGAACCTGTCAATTTCCTTGATAACTACGATGTCAGACGGGAGCTGCAGAAGCCTTTTTATAAAGGCGCCGAAAGGAGGCTTTTCACGTAATGAAAGTGACGAAAGTGAAAGTGAGCTAAAGTTATGCTGCGCTGGGTTATCTCAGCGATGAGATGCATGTGTGCCTTTTCCCCTTTTCACGTCTGGGAGAACACCCGCTACGCTCTCGCGACGCCGTCCCCTCGAATAGAACTAGAGGCTGTTCAAGAACGATATTCAGTCTGAAAAAAAAATATATATATATATATAAATTAGCCAATGAACGGAGTGCACTGGAACTTTGGACAACGGTGTCTTTAGGAATAATTCAAGATATATATATATATATATATATACGAGGGGGACCCAAAAGAAACCAAACTAAATTTTTTTGCACTTATTTATTCTACTCAAAGTACAAACGTTCAATCTCCTTTCAAAGTACTGTCCACTTGCACTAATACACTCGTCTAATTTTTTTAATCCATGTGTCGAAACATTGTTTAAATTCATCTTTTGTGATGCTTGACAGCGCCTCCGTCGTTTTCTTCTCACCTCAGCAACGTCAGCAAAACGCTTTCCTTTCATTTCTCTTTTCATTCTAGGAAACAAAAAAAAGTCGCACTGGGGACAAGGTCGGGTGTACGCCGTTTTTAACAGTTCAATAGTTTCTGTTCCACTTTTTCCAGCAAAAACAGAATTTAACCGCCCCACGCTGTTCACAGAAATCAGACATTGCAAAACGACGCCACACGAAACACTTGTCACTATAAACCCAGCCGCAACTCAGTGCTAACCTTCTGAGGACGGAATTAGAGCCTAATGACTCAGCAATGTTCGCTCATATCAACTCCTGGCGGCAAAACGCGGTACTGCAAAAGCTCTGCTTAAAAAAGAATTAGTTCGGTTTCTTCTTGGGTCCCCCTCGTATATATATATATATATATATATATATATATATATATATATATATATATATATATATATATATATATATGAAACTTTCTCCCGGTGGCTTTAATCAACGACACAGAAAAGCAATTCCCCCCCCCCCCCCAAACCATATGAGAACTAAAACGCGAAAATTTTGCAGGTGGGTGAAAAGTAGGAGCCCAAGGAATTCTGACAGCTTTCAGGGTGCCGCCAAAGCATTTAGAGTTCGGAACGTTGTAACGGCGATGAAGCGCGCACGCTTGTCAGTGGGAATTTGCATGACGGCCTCCTGGCGGAAAGAAAAGTATCCCTCGCTGCTCGTCTGATTCGTGCGCGTTATATGTAGGGTCCGTGTTCTCCGATAAACACAGAAAACTCCGAAACCACTCGCCGGTAAAACTTTTGTCAAGTCAGGATTTATTCATTGAACTTCAAAATGCGATGTCCCCATAAAATCTATATCCTGGCAAGTAACTCTGGCCCTATTTCTTTACAGAAAGAGCTACGCTTTCTAATTTTTCAAGAAAAACCCGACCTGTGGAATACACCTTTACGAAAAGTTTAGATTGCTACGTGCAGGCGTCGATTTTTACGGTCCATTTTAGATCAAGCCTGGTGACTAGGGATATATATATATATATATATATATATATATATATATATATATATATATATATATATATATATATATATATATATATATATATATTTATTTATTTATTATTTATTTATTTATTTATTTATTTATTTATATATGTCACGGGTGGTGACCAAAATAACAATAAATAAACAAGAAGAAACAAACCTTTAACGTATGAACTGCTGCCAAAAACAAAAAAGGGAATCGAAAATAATAACAAAGCGTCGCGAGCGTCGAAGTCGGCGAGACAGCAGAGTCGAACGCGCGGTCGAAACTGAATCCGCTCGCTACGCGAAGCCCCTTATGGACACGCGTGAGCTTCTGGAATAATCGGCGCAGAAAGTTCGACGCGTAGAATATTTGCACCTCGAACAAGCACCCGAATTCTCCAATTTGCCACAACACTAAAATGCAGGGATAAACAAAAGACAGTCGCTTCCAGGATTCGAACCCCCGCTTTTCGAGTGGGAGGCAGGTTCGATAATCGCTAGGCCACGCGCGCGCTGCTTATTTGGCCAGCTGGCGCGCGGCAGTATTGACAAAAGGGGTCTCACCGTTTATCGCGTCAACGTTCATTCATGACAGCAGGTCATTGTGCTTCTGGGTCACCACAAAATCCAACTGTTCCGGTTTCCAACTTTGATCATACTCGTCAGTTCTTGGAGGGCGGGGTTGTGTTTTAACGTGAAACGTCTCTTGGCCAGGAGTTCGGCATTTCATGGAGCCTTGATAAAAGTGTAACTTTCTGAGTCGAATTTTCGAAAAAATTAAACTCCGAAAACACGGAACCCTAGCTATTCAACACGTTGGTATGAGTCCTCACGTGAATGCTTCCTGGTTCTGGAACAGCGTCGTTCAAAACGCGAGCACGTTCTGTCGGACGGCCGTGCTTGTACACCTCTCGCTCTCTCTCTTCTTTCTTCTCTGGCTCTCAAACAAAGATCGCATGCTTATTCCCGGAAAAGTATGAGCCCGGGAAAAAGTAATCGATTCGGAAGACGGCGCGCCGTTGTGGCAAAGACATTTAGGGGATTTACGCGCGCAAACCAACAAAAGGCATTTTGCGCAATGAGCTAAGGACTTTACAATTTACACCGTCTCAGAAGATCTTCAACGCGCCGCTGTAAGATCACTTGCACGGCGCCTGGGCTGTAACGTACCTCTGTCAGAATGTGCACTCTTCGGCCTGATATCGAATTCTCTCTAAGGGCACGACTACTGAGTTGCTACGTTCAATAAAATACCTGTTTCATTTTAATTAGAACAGATTTTTTTTTTTTTGTAGGTGCAGCGCGATAGTCGCGCGGCTGCCGTCTTCCCGTCGTATTTGGTCAGACTCGGAGGACATTAAATGAGGGAATAACTATCACGGTAAGCCCAATTGACTAAAGTTTGATAATTAACTTTTTAAATGTTTGGTTTCATGGGTCATATTGCAGCTGCGGTATTGTGGTCGAATTGACCCGCTTAAAAAATGGGCTAAAAAGTAAAGGTTTCAGAGACATTCATCGATAAGCATGCGCGTTTTTTCGCCCGATTCCAAAACTGCGCGCAAAAAGACAGCCACAGGTCACGCTCACGGTGACGCTTAGAAGATTGACGTAGTCCTTTCGGTCACGTTGTCCCTATCCCTGCATCGCGTCCTTCGTCGTCACACTACCGACATAGTAACCACGTGACTGAAACGACTACGACACTCTTTCAAGTGATGGCGGGCAGGGTTTCTAGCACTTTTTTTTATGCTGATTCTTTTTTTTTGTTATGTCCGAACTGTAAACGCGAAAAATTATATAGGAATATCTAAAACAAAAACATGCCCTTTTCCCAAACTCATTCAACAGGCATTTCCGGCAATTTATTAACATGACGCAATAAACCAAGAACTAATAAGCTAATTAGCCGATTTGAGTAAATTAGCGTTTTGATGATGGCGATTATTTTTTCATCCAATGTTCACCGAGCCTGACAAATACACGGTGAAGACGGCAGCCGTGTAACGTTCACCCCTCCTTTTTTTTTTAAATAAGAAACGCGTTCGAATTAAAATCAATATAATCACATACTAAATATGATTAGAAGTAAAAAAAATGAAAGCCGTTTACAACTCCCTGTAACGCCGAATTGGAGCGCAGCTCTTGAGAGGAGGAGGAGGGAAGGGTAATCAGGGGAGGGTATACCCCTCCTCCTCCTCCCCTCATTCTTCAATGTCCTCCGGGGGGGGTCACGTGACCTCGGGGGAGGGGGTCACGTGATCTGGGGGTCACGTGACCCCCTCCCCTCCTCCCCCAGGTCACGTGACCCCTCCTCCCCCAGGCCACGTGACCTCTGGGGGGGTCACGTGACCCCCTCCCCTCCCCCGAGGTCACGTGACCCCCTCCCCCCCCCCGAGGTCACGTGACCTGAGGGGTCACGTGACCCCCTCCCCTCCCCCCCGAAGTCACGTGACCCCGGGGGGGGGGCTCGCGCGGTGCATTATGGGATATTTCCCATAATGCACCGCGCGGTCACGCCGACGGCGACGCCGACGGCGACGGCGACGGCGACGCCGCTCAAGCCGGAAACGGGCGCCTAAGAGCTGCGCTCTAAAACGAGTCACATAATCGTGTACTTTTTGCAAAAGTGGTAAGTTACATTAAAGATAACACTTTGGTTTGGCATTAATCATTAGTAAAATATCGATAATGCTTTTTATCTCGAAATATTACTCTTTCCCTGTGGTTCCGTGTTCTGGAGCGGCGTTTGTTCGTGGACTCCGCCCTACGACAGGCCGGTCTTTCGTCGGTTATTCGTCGGAGTGGGCCGGGGATCGACGGTGGCTTCTGTCGGCGCATCTGTCAGAACGGCTTCTCGAGGAATCATTTTGGAAAGGCCTGTCGTCAAAATCCCACCTACTTCGTATCGGCCACGAGAAGAAGACACCGATGAAGACATTAAACAGGGGGAAAAAGGCTACCATCACATATATCAAAATGCACATTCAATAAGAGGCACGATCGAATAAACTCGAACGTTCTGGTGAACCGCCGGTTAGGGTCGAAGCACTCAGGATAATCGCACCTCTGACATCCAGTGGCAGCACCCACTGAATAACTTGGCGTTATTGCTTCCAACCCTTCGGAGAACCTGGTTCTCGTTCAGGACTCCCAAAAAATTGACCGCATCTCCACGTGATGAATGATGTTGATTGGGGCGAAGCTCTGTGCGTGGACGCTGGAGCCGCAGCATGCCGAGCCTTTCGTTCGTTTTGATCCATGTCAGAACGAGAATGTGTGGTATGGAACGTGGTTATATACGCATTTGAGCATTTGACCGCAGCGCCCTCTCGTCTACAAACGTTGAGCCAATGCATCGAAGTTTAACGCGATTATATACGCATTTGACCGCAGCGCCCTCTCAGACGTTGAGCGGCTACGTGCAACGTTTCATCCATGGCAGAAACCTTAGCTCTTGAGTTACTACACCATCTCAGAACCCCTACTCGTCCCGCAGTCGTGGCCGAGTGGTTAAGGCGATGGACTAGAAATCCATGGGGTCTCCCCCCACAGGTTCAAATCCTGTCGATTGCGCAAACATATTTTTTAGAGCGCAGCTCTTAGGCGCCCGTTTCCGGCTTGAGCGGCGTCGCCGTCGCCGTCGCCGTCGGCGTCGCCGTCGGCGTAACCGCGCGGTGCATTATGGGTAAATTTTTCCGAAGGGACCCGAGGTCCTCCCGAAGGAACCCGAGGTCTTTCGGGAGGACCTCGGAGGACCTTCGGCGTATCTTCGGGAGGACCTCGGCTTCGGAGGACCTCGGAGTTCCTTCGGGAGTTGCATGCAACAGGTTGTATGCAACAGATTGCATGCAACCTGTTGCATGTAACTTGTCGCATGCAACCTGGCATGCAAACTGGGCTGCATGCAACCTGTTGCATGCAACTGGCATGCAACTGGGAGTTGCATGCAACTGGCATGCAACCTGGGCTGCATGCAACTGGCATGCAACAAGTTGTATGCAACCTGTTACATGCAATCCAGGTTGCATGCAACCTGGTGACGTCATTGGCATCCGCATCGTCATCGTCCTTATTACTGATGACGTCATCAGTGACATCACTGATGACGTCATCGGCATCCGCATCGTCATCATCACTGATGACCTCATCAGTGATGTCACTGATGACGTCATCGGCATCCGCATCGTCATCATCATCATAGATGACATCATCAGTGACGTCACTGATGACGTCATTGGCATCCGCATCGTCATCGTCATCATCACTGGTGACGTCATCAGTGACGTCATTGGATCGTCATCGTCAAGGTCACGTGACCCCCCGAGGTCACATGACCCCCCCCCTTCAGTACCCTCTCTCCTCCTCCTCAAGAGCTGCGCCTCTAATTCGGCGTTACAGGGAGTTGTAAACGGCTTTCATTTTTTTCATCATTTTTTTTTTCATTATTTTATTTTCATCTTTTTTTCCTACACGAGCACGTGAGCACGTGAGCACGAGTTCATGAGCAGGAGCACGAGCACCGGACGCCGGACATACGCCGGACATTCGGTGATGGCTAGCCCTAAGGAGCTTCGCCCCTAATAATTTGGCGCAAGTGAATTTAGAAACTTGCACTGCTCGACGCACCGTTCTAGGTGATTACTGATTACATATTACACTACTTAGCTTTGTCCCGACTTCCGTGGCCTCCGTTGTGCTTTTCGCCATAAGTCAGAGGCAGGTTGCACTAAAGGCTGTTTCACTTTCGGTTAGGAAGCTGCGGTCATGCTTGTAAAACGTTTGGTGCCATATTTTTTTGTTCGTCGTGCATGTTGCGGAGTTTTATAGCGAGTTCGTTTCACGGCACTCGTGTCCACGCGTGCCCACTCGCGGCGTAAAGCGAGTTCGTTTCGGCAGGCACTCCACGAGTGGTTGCACTCTCCGAGTTCGTTTCAGCGGCGGCACCCCACGCGTGCATGCACTCGCTGCACCGAGAAAATCGGGCGTGCGCCAAAATGCAATCCCGTCATGCCTCGCTCCGGCGAGGCCGGCGAGGAGCGGGAGCAGACGACGAGGGTTCGTCTGCTACGATGTGTCGCGGAACCGAAAGGGAAAAAAGTAGATTTTCTGATAGAAATCGCGTCCCGCGGGCAACGGAATCAAACGCGAGCTTGAATTGTGAGCGTCTGCTATTTCATGAAGGAAGCAATTGACATCCCGTGCTTTATTTGCAGGTTTTAAGTCGCTCTGTTGCCGTACAGACGCTGAAATATACCAGTGTGTCAAGAAATGCTCAGAACAAACGCATCAGCGGCTTCCGAGATGTTTATCACCATCCGTGTGCGGGTGAAAAATTGAACATTTGTCGACAAAACTCCCCAGCAGAAACCTCTGACTGCCCAATAAGCATCAGAGAAAGCTAAACATAGTGACTCTACCCGAGGCTTGGGCAACATCATCATGTTTAACATTTACCTACGTCAGCCAACTTGCCCCGTCGTATTTTGTTCGAGAAAGCTCTCGTTCTCGACGTCCTCACCAAGGCTAATATCAGATCCACCTCTAATGACGATCGAAATCGAAAGTCCCACGAAAAGGTTTGCTGGATATTCCAACAGACTAGTTTTAAGCCGTACCCTTTCAGTGGTTCACGCATAATACCATGCTCAAACGGATCAAGCTTCTGCTCGGACAGCTTCATCAGTTTTCTTCAGTGTAAACAGTTATAAGAATTGAAAGATCGCAACCAGCTGCTTTGTAGACAGCTGGGTGCGGAAATTTACGCCGTCTGTAACTATCTCTACGGCAGCCGAGTTGCTTGAAGTCATCGCAACTATAAACTACAGGTTGCAGCGTTCAACGTTTGTAGATAAACGTTGGTAGTGACTGCTACCTCGCATCCCCACCCATCTAGAGTGCCTCCTTGTGCGCTTCGCATAGAGTGATGCCAACCGCTTGTTTTCCTTTCTCACACCCTCTCCCGCCGCCATTTTGTTCCTCATTGTTTCCCCGTGCGCCGGAAAGTGGCCTTTGTGTCCATCAGTCCTCCCATCCGAGGGGCGAAAATGTTGATCCTCCCTCCGTGGGTTCCACAACGCTGCTCCGAACTTGTGAGATAAGCTGCTTGTTTCCGGGAGGGTTATAAGCCCCACGGATTATCGCCGTGAACCAAAATGGCTGCTGGTTTGTCGGCGAGTGGCATTACAAAGGTGGCATCACCCTAGCAAAGCGCACATGAAGGCTCCCTACACCCATCACTCCGGACAGAAAGGCGCTAGTTTCGGTTTAAAGTCGGTACCTCTCCTACAACATAGATGGCGGCAGCATCAGACTTCTGCACTCGGTGCATTTGGCGAGTTCGTTTCAGTCCAGTTCTCCGTGCAACACTCTGCGAGTGCGATGCATTC
Organism: Ixodes ricinus; assembly: GCA_037355805.1. Taxonomy (NCBI): domain Eukaryota; kingdom Metazoa; phylum Arthropoda; class Arachnida; order Ixodida; family Ixodidae; genus Ixodes; species Ixodes ricinus. The sequence goes on from JAZHYW010021609.1 coordinate 22,573, forward strand.
TGGGAGAGAACTCGAACGGTGCCAGTGCGTGTGAAGCGAACTCGCTATTAGTTTCCGTCGTTTTGGTGTTCGTAAACGCAGAAGTTTGGCGAGTAACTCCACTAACGACAGAACGTAAGGAGCTTGACCGGAGAAGTATATGCATCGTATAAACGTTACTGCGTTTTCGACTGGCACTGGCTCGTCTTAACCCCGAGTAACGGAAGGGCGTGCATAAACAGCGAGTGCCCGCCGCTGTATTCGTACGTCGCCGACTTCCTGCTGGTACAGTCGGTCAAACACAAAAATTACGTCAACTACGATGCCCTGCCTCCACGGATAATATTCACAAGTGCGGAGTTGAGTTGGCCGTGTACGCGGCTGCCACGCGAATGTACGGTGTTAAAACCCCCGCCGGCCCGGCTCTTACTCCTTTTTTTTTTTTAAAGTTACAGTTTATTTGGGGTTGTTATCGCGTGTTC
>JAZHYW010021611.1:0-11420 GCA_037355805.1 Ixodes ricinus
TCCAAACGTAGTGTTTAGATGGGCCGCTGCCAAGTGGCGGCGGGCGCAGCAACGCTACACTTCTACGCAAGTGTAGCAAGCAGGACAGGTACCTTGTATCTTATTACTTGGAATATATAGTCCGCACGTTTTTGGTAGTCTTCCAGCGCCTTTTTTAAAGCAGATTCTTAATATGTCTTTCTGGGTACCCCCCCCCTCCCCACACGTACACACACAAGTGTTCAAAAGTGCATCAATTTACAACTGCAGGAAATTCCAGTAGGTGTTACTCTGAAACGGTGACAATAAGCTGTGCATTCAAGTTAATGTTGAGGGGATGAAACCACGTGTTTGCTGACAAACGGTTTCTTGCCGCTTAAATCCTATGCAGGGTACGACTGGGCGACCCAAGGCAGCACTTTTGTCTCATTTCAACATGGTGAACAACGCCAACTCGATCGGCCGTATGTTTGGACTCCATGAGGAAGTACGATGCCTTTCTCACCATCGGAATGTCATGCTTATTAAGCGAGCACATGTCAAAAGCACGACCTGCCTAGTATACAACCTGCCCTCTGTTTCCAGGACGACTCGATCTGCCTCAACGTGCCCCTGGTCCACTGCTACGGCTGTGTGGGAGGTTCGCTGGCAGCAGCCATGTTTGGGGCCACCCTAGTGATGCCGTCACCAAGCTTCAAAGCGAAGGCCGCTCTCGAGGCAATCGTGGAGCAACGGTAACACGCGTTGATTGTGACCAAAATATCACCCTAGTTTTTTAATAACCGCTCAGTAAAAACGCTTGTCTTTCTTTCTTTCTTTTTTAGACATTGCGTTGTTATTTTGCGTTCCAGTTCGGCTTAAAACCTCTGGTGCGTGAGCTTCCGGCAATCGTAAATACAAAGAAGGTTTCTTTTTCACGCGACAGAGACTGCCGAAACGGTGTACAAACTCTCGACGTACAGGATTAAAAACCCAGCCAACATAGTTCGAGACTAGTCGTGTGGGAAGACAAAAACTTTTCGCTACAATGTAAAAAAGCATTCTGCATAAAAATAAAAATATGGAACTTGGTGTTAGAATTTTTAAATGCAAAATTGCATTTTTTAATAAAGCTAACTTTGATTTAGCCGTGAAGAAAGTGAGTGAAGCGTGCAATAGAAGAATCGGTAGGCTGACAAACACCCGCGCCGCGAGCTTACGCCGATCACACAATTTAAATGTAAAAAACAAAACTAAAAACTGAAGAGGCAGGAGAAAGAGCTTCGATACGCTTTGAGAAGATTTCGGCCAGTCCAGAAACTTCGCAAAACAACAGCAAGAAAAGTAAGAAGAAAACAAAACGAGTACAAAATGATGGACGTGGCTTACACGACGGCGTGTGGGTCTGAGGCTGAGGTTGCAGTTAGCGTCCGCTGCGTTCATCATAAAACGCAGTTCCGCATATGACAGTTCGATAGATAGATTGAAATATAACTGCAATTTGTCGGTAGTAAACCGTGCACCGTTCTGAAAATCTAACTTCGTGTGTCTATAGCCTCCAGGCTTGTGATGCTTCTTTGTAGACGATACGCTCGGTTATATGACGTGTGGCTGCAACTCTACCATGTGTTATTGAATATGTAATTGTCGTCGCAGATGCACGTTTATCTATGGAACGCCCACAATGTACATAGACATGATAAAAGAGCAACAAGAAGGGAAGTACGACGTTTCGTCCGTTCGGAAAGGTAAGACAGTTCAATTTCTAAATTTATGAGAAATGAAGAGCTGTGTATTCCGAGTTACCAAAGTACTGCTATCGTTTGACCGTGTATAGGGCGCGTCTGTTAAAGCGTAACTTCCCTCCATTTTTTTCCTTGATTTTGCGGTTACGGCATCAACTTTGAATTCCGAGCTATAACTTTGGTACTATTTGTACTTTTATTTTATATATGGTTTATAATTATAATATACCACATTTCATTGTTTTGTGGGTCGTGGCGTAGCAGAGCTTGGGAAGAACTTGCCAACACAAGACGCCGCCGCTTCCATGAGCTGTATTAGCACCAGCTAGAAAAGAAAGCCTAAGTGCTTTCCTGCCAGGGTAGTCCAGAGATTGGACACGACTACGGCGTCAGCGTTCAGCTGGAACTCGTTTCCAATCAGTGACAACACGACTCCTAACCGAACGCCAACGTTACTAAAACACTCAGTTGGGAAACTCGCCGTCGAAACCTGGGCCGCTGGCGTCCACCGAGACCGAGCTAAATACGACAACAGCGCCACTCTTATCATTTGTCTGTACTGTGGTCACCTTGAGCTTTTAGAAAGCATGTTTTTGCGTAAAAACCAACAGAAAAAACTCTTTTGTAGTAACTTTTATTGGAGTTTAGTACGAAATGAAGGGCGCGTGATGTTTTTAAAATCTTTAGTTTGCAAGGTTTTGCGGCACGATTAATATTGTTTTTATACAACCATGCTTCAGCAGTGCTTTTAGGTAGCGCATCCCGACCTAGGCGCATTTTAACTTCGGTAGTAAGACGTCGCGCGTCCGCTGGAGAGACGGGGGGGCGCCCCTGTAACCTCTTCCACTGGATCTGTTTCGGTGCCAAAATGGCCGATTAAAGCCAAAATAGAAGTAACGTGCGGTTCCTCGAGTGGCCGCTGCGGGAGAGATGGCGGCGTTGTGTTCGCCATAAGCTCGGTTCGCGAGGACAGATCGGGGCCACTTTTTCAGAGCAGTCTCTATGGCAGTTTCCCAACTGAGTGGTTTAGTAACGTTGCCGAACGCTGATTGAATCAATAAAACCTAGTCTAGTCATCGGTACAGAGTCCTGGTTGGATGCCTCCATTGCTAACGCCGAGGTCTTTCCCGCAGATTTTTCTGTCTATCGCAAAGACAGGAACGCGCGTGGCAGTGGAGTTTTTATTTTAGTTCATCACAGTTTTCAGAGTACTGCTATCAACCCTAGTAATCCTAACAGCTCTGAGTCAGTATGGTGTAAGATAGCGCTTCAAAATGGTGCATTTTTAACAGTAGGTTCATTTTATAGGCCGCCGGGTTCTAATGACCAGTCACTGCTTGAAGTGTCAAACACGCTGCTATCTGTTTGCCCTGAATATATGTTACTAGGTGGTGACTTCAACTTTCCTGATGTAGAATGGGAATCTGGTCTTCCTCGGACGACTAACACATCATCTCTTTATTCCTCATTCATGAATTTTGTTTCGAGTTGCGATCTTTATCAAAACGTATCAACGCCAACGAGAACTGGCGCTCAACGGGCCAGTGTGCTAGATCTTCTCTTTACGAACCAAAATACTCTCATGTCTTCTGTATCGGTTTTGCCAGGAATCAGCGATCACGACGTTGTTATTGGTAATCTGAGATGCCCTCAGGCTAGAATTTCTAAATTTGTTCCTAGGAAGGTTTACTTTTATGACCGGGAAATTACTCTAGCCTGACGGATCAGATATTTTCGTTTGTTCGTGAACTTGAGGAACTCAGCTTGTCTTTAGATATCGACGCTCTTTGGAATACGTTTTCATCTAAGCTGAAACATTTAATTGACGTTTACGTACCATCAAAAATACTGCGATCAAGGCAACGCAATGACAAGCCCTGGATGAACGGAGAGCTACGGGCCGTCATAAAGAAAAAAAGGCGAGCTTATTTAAGATATCGTAAAAACCAAACCACTGATTGTCTTAGGCAGCTAAAACAATTAAATAGTATCTACAAACAGCGGTTAAAAGCGGCGAAACAATGTTTCCATACTTCTCTCGAACAGCGTTTAAAAACAAATCCCAAAGCCGTATGGAAATATATCAGGAGTAACAAAAAGAAGATGCTGGCATACCGCCAATTGATAGAAATGGCACATTAGTGTCTGATGACAGTGAGAAAGCAGCATGCTTCAATAACTACTTCCAATCAGTTTTTTCCGAACCAATCACCGATGTGCCCCAGCTGTTCCTGGCTGAATCGCTATCTCCAATGGCGGATTTAGAAATAAATGCTGACGGAATTCGAAGCCTCCTTCTTAACTTGAACACGAATAAGGCTACTGGCCCTGACAAAATCCCTAATCGCGTCTTGAAAGAGTGCGCTGACGCTGTTTCTTGTTGTCTCTTTATTCTGTTTACAAAGTCTTTGTCTTCCTCTAAGCTGCCGGTAGAGTGGAAGGTAGCTAGCGTCGTGCCTGTGCACAAAAGTGGATTAAAGATGAAAGCAGATAACTACCGACCCATTTCTCTCTTACCCGCATGCTCGAAACAGCTGGAGCACATAGTATATAGCACTTTAGTCAATCATTTGAACGCGAACAACTATTTTTCTCCCTCCCAGCATGGGTTTAGGAACGGCTTCTCATGCGAAACGCAGCTATTGGAATTTTTTCATGATGTGGCATCCTCATATGATAGAGGTTTCCAGGTGGACTGTGTTTTTCTTGACTTCAAGAAAGCATTTGATTCTGTTTCACACGAACTAATGTTATTAAAATTATCCTCATTAAATATTCCAGACAACATATTATTATGGCTAAAAGACTACTTTACTCACCGAAAACAATGTGTTGTCGTAAACGGTAAAAACTCTACATATGTGGACGTCACTTCTGGGGTCCCGCAAGGTTCGGTTTTAGGCCCCCTTTTATTTCTTGTTTTTATTAACGACATCACCGAGGGCATAGAGTCAAGTATTCGTCTTTACGCCGACGACTGCGTGGTATACCGTTCTGTTCAAGATTCTAAAGACAGCGCTTCACTGCAACAAGATATAGACCGCATTTCTGACTGGTGCGAAAGATGGCATATGCATCTAAACATTAATAAATGCCATCATGTACGTTTCACGAAAAAAATAAACCGTTACTTTCTTCATACAGCTTAAACGGCACTACACTGACCGTCACTCCTGAAGTAAAATATCTTGGTATAAATTTTACAGAACAGTTATCTTGGCAGTCTCATATTAATAGAATAACCGCCAAAGCGACTGGTATGTTGTATTTCCTAGGACGCAACTTTAGAAACTGCCCTCCCAAAGTTAAGGAGACACTCTATTTAACTAATGTAAGGCCCATTCTCGAATATGCCTGTGTACTGTGGGACCCGCAGACACAGTACCTTTGTGATAACCTTGAAAGAGTTCAAAACCGGGCAGCGAGGTTTGTGACCGGAAATTATGATTACACTGTAAGCTCGAATCACCTAAAAGACTATCTTGGATGGAAACCGCTAAAATGCCGGAGATTCGCCCTACGCTTAAAACTATTTCATAATATATTTAATAACAAAACAGGCATAAACAAGGAATCATTTCTTCAATCACCTCACTTTATATCACGAAGGGTGGATCATCAAAATAAGGTTCGCGAATATTCATGCCGAACTAATATTTTCAAACACTCCTTTTTTCCTCTTACTACTCATCAATGGAACTGCCTGCCCGAGTCGCATGTCCTAATATCATCAAACGCTGCATTTTTTTCCAAACTTATTGAAGAGTACTTGTAACTTGTCGTCTGATTGTGTCAAGTGTGCTATTTATGTATAAAAATGTTATATTGTACTGTTCCTACATTTTTGTAAATTTTTGATCGTTACCTTGATTTTGTGTTATTTTTTCCTCACTGTAATCCCCCCCCCTTCTGTAATGCCTCCGGGCGCTGAAGGGTATATTGAATAAATAAAATAAATAAATGCCATAGTCGTGTACAATCACTGGTCTACGGTGGCCTTTAGTGACGCAGAAGAGCACTCGGGCTTGCCGTAATCTACGAGGTACTACGTCAGTATCCACCCTCTTCCCCCAAATTCAGCTTTCCGTCGTTCGACGCGCCATCGTCTCGGAGACGTGCAGCAGGAGATACTTGTCTCAGCTAGTCCAGACGCAGCCGATGTAAGCACGATGTGGCCCAGAACAGTGCCTACAGCACGAGCGCGCGTGCTTGGTAGGGACGTTGGGCCCGGAGCTCGCGCTTGTAGCATCGGCCGCGTTGACCCGCCGAAACGAAGTATGCGCTCCGCTTGTTTGTTTCACGCCGCCGCGGCGACGACAAAAGTGGCGCTGTGGATAGGATACCGGTTCATTTCTACCGGCAGGGGTTCAGCGCGAATGGTCACCTCAATATTTTGTTACGTAGTGAACTGTTGTGCGGACACTGGGTTTGAGAGCGTCTGCGAACAGATCAGGCCCCTACCCATCGTCTGTGAAAACAGCAATCTTGATGGTGTGCGAATGCACGTTGCAGGACCCACTGCGGAAGCTTAGCCATACACATGCGTGTGTAAACTCGTTAGCGTTCTCCACCAAGTCACGTTAGGACCACGGTGTAAGATATACCTTTAGGTGAGGACACGGCGGGGCCAATGCGGCGGCGAGGAATCAGATAGTGTTCGTTCGACGGGCATCCGAAAGCTGATATATCGCGGCCACCGGGCCGGCGGCTGACAGTGTCGCCGGCGGCGCAAACGGCGAAACCGCGTGGAGAGACAGTGCTGGTCTTTCTGCACGAGCGGCAACCCCGCTGGAGTTTCTGCGTGTGGGGAGTATGAGGCGGCATTGAGCCGTCTTTGCCGTGCCCACGGAATGACGAGTCATTCGCCGGCGCCGTACTTTATCTGAACTGCGCGAGGAGCGCGCCACGCTCACCTGAAGAGTATTATCTACACCGCGGTTAGGACTGGCAAGGTCACGAGCGAGTCATGCTGCCGCCAATCTGGTGATGATTGTTGAAAGCCGCGACTACGGCGGCATTCCAGCGTGCAGCTTCACAAACCGCGCACAGCGCAAATTTTCAACTCGTTCATTCGTTTCAAAATTAGTTTTGATTTTGTGTCGGCAGTCCATTTAGAGCAATGTTTGGTTTCCGGGCAATTCCAGACCACATCTAAATTAAAGAAATAAGTGCCAACATTTCGCCTTCTGCCCCTTTAAAGGGACACTCCAGGACGATGAAAACCGAATGCTGCTCGAAAGGCGTGTTTATCAGCGTCAAACACGAGCGTTCAGTGACGACATTGGTCTAGAGCGTCGCATAATGACGACATAGAATTCAGGTATGACTGGCTGAATAGGTGCACGTTACCCATTCTGATACTTTGGAATCGCGAGATTCTTCGCTTGGAATAGCCGCGACACAATTGGGAAGATTAGCGCCGGCTGTTGCACGCCCTGATCGTTATGGTTCTCTATTGTCTCACATCGGGCGACGTCATACCAACAAAGAGCATGCGATGCAAATGCGCTTCACCTATTCGAAAATACATAAAATTCCTCTTTATTTTATGTTTAATGTCGACTAGCGCCCCACTCACTAGTTAGAGGGAACGCGATGCGAGCGAACGCGAGCGTACGCCGCGAAGTCCCGCCCTTTAAGGATGGACTGAATGGGGCGAATATGTTGCGAGAAATCGACGAAATTCGTCCGGGCTTTTTCGCTCTGAGCGTGTCGTCAGCACTGTGACTGCTGCGTCGCGCAGAAAGTGAGCGTGCCACCGGGCAAAGTTCGTCAGTATTCGTCGCATATTTGCTCCATGGAGCGAATATGCGACGAATATGCGATATGAGCCTGTAGTCTTACTGTCATCAAACCAGTTTGATCGCAGCGCTTATTTTTCTTTCTTTTCTGGCTCTGGGGCGTCGCAAAGAGCATCTCCCCAGCAAAAGCTCTTAGCATTGACATCACCTTTGGCTGCCTCCTCTCAAGTCTCTAAGTTGACTCCCCTTCCTCGACCCTCACACTCTCAGCATAGCTACCCTCATCTCTTCCTCTCTCTTCCACTCTCTCCCTCGTGTACACACATTATCATCTCTCCGAAGGACGGCTACACACATGCCGACGCGCGGGCCCGAATAACAAGTCAAGTTCGCGCCACCAAACCAAAACGGCCCTCCCCCCCACCGACTCTGTAGACGCACCAACTATCGACCCCCATAAACCCAACGTCGAAGCTCGCCAAGATACCTATCCAGTGTCCAGAATAGCTCGATTCCCGGCACAACACCGACAGGTGGACGACACGGGATGGGACTTGCTCATCAACAACACAATGCACAGACGCGAAACTGACTTTGGCATTGGCGGACGCAGCCGGGTGCCCGCGCTGTCCCCCAATTGTTCAGCGGCCACGCAGCCCGCCTGAGCGGCCACTACGGCAGAGGGACCTCCTCAACGAGCCATGGCATCCGAAGCCCGAGCCAAAGAAACGCGCCACAGTCCTGCGTCTACTGAGGTTCCAGCATGTTCGCGGGCTGCATACAAAATTACACAACAGTTCCCTCGCAACGCATCTTGCCTTTGAGGAATGAGGCAGCCAGTAAGTCGCCCTTGTGCTGGTGTGAAACCGTAGCGCAGCGGTCTTTGTTGATTTTAGAGTCCGCAGCGAACCGCCGTATTTCAAGCACGATTGGTGGCACACCGTGATCCCTTTCACGTACAACTTTTAAGTGTTTGGCACTAGGTACTAGTCTAAACGTAATTAAGCTTTGGCACGGACAACGACTTAATCTGCCGGTCTGTCGATACACGCTGAGCCTGGTGTCGCTTGGCTGTTAGAAAGAGGTCAACAACCTTCTGCAGTATTTGGCAGCACAATGAATGGTAATGTAATCATTGAGCCATTGCCGACTCCACGCCATTTCGCTGCAAGCGTTCGCGTACTATACACCGTGCGACACTGTTAGAGTCATTCAGTTTCTGCTAAATTGGTGTCTACGGTCGCTATGACCTATGTTCCGGACTGCAGGGAACTGAAACGACGCTCTGAATAATGGAGCGGTTCGAAAAATCAGCCCGAACAAAAAACTCACTTTTACTACATCTAAGCGGGCTTTTTTGTAAAGCGCCGTAAGCCAGTGCCTTCGCTCAGCGTCACACTTTGCGCGCGCCTTGTCGAGCAGGTTACGCCTCCGCTTATGCTCGCAACCCTTTTTGATTAGCTTGAGAATCGCTGCCTTCTTTCTTCGCGTTAGGGTGAGATGGCGTTCGCTTCTTCTTGCGCTGGTCAGCAGCGGCAGAAGAACAGATGTAGGCAGTGGACGTCCAAGCCCAGCGTAGTTCGGAAGCTTTCTGCATTTTCGCTCGTAGACTCAGATCCAGATGAGTGGCTCAAGTCCGTTAGGACTGCGCGGCAGAAATGATGAATCAAAGGCAAAATGTAAACAACAATGGTGATGATAGGACACGGAGCTAGAGAGAGCAACAAAAGCTGTACGGCCGTCACCTGGCAAGTAGGACTTAGCAGTATTTAAGTAGCGCTGCCTGGCAAGCCGGCCTTAGTGCTGCCAACAGAAAAATCCGCAAATATGGCCTCTTCTCGGTGGTGTATTTCCATGCCGGATTTGCTCGCGAACGATTCTTGCTCGGGAAACCAAACTGGCGACTTCAAGCCTGTCGGGAAACATTGGTCCTGAATATGCACTAGTTTGCATCGGTAGGTGGAAGTTCCTCGCTTTGGGTCCGAAATGTCGGTCAGAGTCGGGTATTGATGGCGTCTGTAAGAAATGGGTGACGCGACTGTGAAGCGAGGTACGCACAACTGCGTTTGCGGGAATCGCACGAAAGCTGCGTGATAAGCTACCCGCTTACCTGGATACCTCGCAGTCAGCCCATTCTATTACGACCGCCACTAGTCTCGTTTTTTACGCCAGAAACGGCATATAAACCTCCAGTGATTTGCAGCCAAGCCCGTCTGCGCCGTAGTGGAGCGAACGACGCGGCGCCATTTTCGCCGTGTGCTCGCGGTCCGTCACGCCTGCGGCGCCCGTCAGCCAGGGTTTACGAGATTCTGCCTGCAGTAAGGGTTGAAGCATTCGAAGCTACTTTTCGCACTTCCTGGCTGCCTGCGCCATCGTATCGCCATCAGAGACTGAAGCACGGGCGTTCCATGGCAACCTCGCACTACGGAGGCAGCACTACGTCGGGGCGGACAGCGTCTGCCTGTGTTGGGTACAACGTCAGTTCGCTCTCGCCAGTTCTCGTTGTTTGCGAGCATAGCGAGATACTCTTTGCAGAAGCTCTTCTCCCTCACTTCATTTTGTTGTAGTCGGTCCATTTCGTAATTCGTATGAACCTCTTCGGAATGCCGGTTCGGCACGTCTTAAGAACTTCTTGAGTTACTTAGGCCTTCTTGAAAAATATGTCTTTAGATGAACGTTCTTAGTGAATCCACCGTCAGAGTGCTGCTGCCAGCGAATGGACCAAGTATGTTGATGGACCAGGAGGTCAGCCTGCACAGCTGCCCATGGCACCATCGGAAGCCGTGTCGTCCAGATTGCTCTCTCTGAACCACGGCGCTCTGGCCACATCATCGCTTGTTGTTCAATGATTGTGGAGTTTCTTCCGGCTGGCCGTCGGACTTGTGTTTAGCCAAATGGGTACGTAAGTCTCTTGCTGACCTTTGCTCAACTGCAATGAAAAGTGCCTTTCATATAGAGCTAGGCAGTTGCAGGACTGTTTCATCTTCGTTTGGCCCCCCCTCCCTGCCTCCCTTCCCTCCCCCCCTCGCCTTCTCGGTTGATGTCCCATAGTCTCTCAACTCTCGAGGAGTATAGGTATTCAGTCACTGGGTATTCCTCTGCAAAGCACCCAACAGTTTTGAAATACTACTTCCAGCGGAAGCTGTGCGTCACTTATGCCCGATTTGAAGAACAAAAAGGAAACTATCGTACATATATGCCCTTCTTAATAACAACAAAGAAAACGTAACATTGCAGTTCCAGTCGGACTCCCATATATGATAAAAAGTTCAAATAGTGGATGGGTCAAAATTAGCAATATCAGGCACCTGAACGTAACATTGCAGTTCCAGTCGGACTCCCATATATGATAAAAAGTTCAAATAGTGGATGGGTCAAAATTAGCAATATCAGGCACTTGAACGTAACATTGCAGTTCCAGTCGGACTCCCATATATGATAAAAAGTTCAAATAGTGGATGGGTCAAAATTAGCAATATCAGGCACCTGAACGTAACATTGCAGTTCCAGTCGGACTCCCATATATGATAAAAAGTTCAAATAGTGGATGGGTCAAAATTAGCAATATCAGGCACCTGAACGTAACATTGCAGTTCCAGTCGGACTCCCATATATGATAAAAAGTTCAAATAGTGGATGGGTCAAAATTAGCAATATCAGGCACCTGAACGTAACATTGCAGTTCCAGTCGGACTCCCATATATGATAAAAAGTTCAAATAGTGGATGGGTCAAAATTAGCAATATCAGGCACCTGAACGTAACATTGCAGTTCCAGTCGGACTCCCATATATGATAAAAAGTTCAAATAGTGGATGGGTCAAAATTAGCAATATCAGGCACCTGAACGTAACATTGCAGTTCCAGTCGGACTCCCATATATGATAAAAAGTTCAAATAGTGGATGGGTCAAAATTAGCAATATCAGGCACCTGAACGTAACATTGCAGTTCCAGTCGGACTCCCATATATGATAA
>JAZHYW010021612.1:0-13524 GCA_037355805.1 Ixodes ricinus
TTCACTCCAGCCGCATTTTGAAAAGGTGACACTGTTTGCTTCTCAATGCTGTCCCGTAGAATTGGCATGGTGCTCGCGTGTGGAATTGAATATTACAGGTCTTTTACGTCAATAGAAAAGCCAGAGGCAACATCTTTGCCATTTTCCTACAGAAAGAAAATTAGTTGTTGTGAGTTCTGAACTTTGTAGGGGTCCTTGAACTGGAGTTGGGATAAATGCTTGGCTAAATAGCTCGAAATGTGCGCCTGCCAGGTTCCCCTTTCTGAAATTATGGCACGAAAAGGCATATCATTCTTATATGTCTTGGCCGAGAAAAAATACCTCAAGCCTGACCTTTCTTTCGTTGTTTTAACTTTGTTGGCCAGGCTGCTAAGCTCATTCCTCACGAGAATCCGCATGACGGTCCGATTTGATTCTTTGCTGCTCCGGTCCTCAACTTGGATGAAGTTTTTCTGCATAGCAGCTAAAGCTTTTTCACCATATGACTCCGAATCCTGGAAGACAAAGCCACCTTCTTTATCCGACACAACGAGCCTAAGATCCTTGCTTCTTAACTCCTGTATCGTGGCACCAAAGCTTATGCCAGGGGTGGTTGGGGTTCTCTCTGAAATCTCTGGTTTTTTTAGGCACCTCCGATTCCCTCACTGATGATATGTGATGTTTTTTCATCGTGAGTTTTGGAAGCGATAGTCCTGACTAGGACCACTTTGTCGATGGGTTCCAGCCGTGGTTGTAAAACAAGCTTCGGGCGCTTACTCAAGAACTCGCTTAGCCTTGGCAGAAAGATGCACATCCCCGATCATCTGAAGTGGCTGTCTCCGCACAACAGGTTCGCACAACAAGCCGGGCATTGTCCTACTCGCACTCCATCCTCTTCATAATGAAGCGGAATCGTGCCTTGGCCCTTCCGAAGGAGTTCTCCACGACTCGGCAAGCAGACGAGAGCTGTCGGTTGAGGCCTTCCTGTGGAGAGCCTTTCTTAACGTCCTTGCGAGGGTACGGCTCGAGCATATTGGACGTTAATGGAAATTCCTGGTCACGCAGGATCAAGGGCGGCGCGGTGGTCCCGGTGACGGTGACGATGGGCGTCCGCAACGTTGGTTCTTGCAGAACAGCGGCCAAAGCCAACCTTCGGTATACATGTGCGTCATGGCACCGCCCTGTTGTCCCGACGTTCACGTTCACGTACCGGAACCGGTAATGGCGGTCTACGAGGGCCAGCAGGATGATGCTATACCTAGATACGAACTACGAACATTAACAAGGCATGTATCAGCTCCATGGGTATTGAATAGATCCCGCTGTGGTCATACAGTCCTCAAAATTGGAGATTCAAAAAGGAAGTAGACAGCAGAGCACAATTCGTTAAAATTCCACAAGACAGAGATGTACATAGCTTCTAAACGTAACATTAAAAGTGTGAAAAGCTGGCTATTAGTTGCAGTAAGTTGGTCTGATGGGCTGGTTGGTTGTTCATCATGAGGAAATAGAGCGCAAAACAACAGGGCAGAAAGCATGAGGGAGACAGAAGGAGCGTAACTGACAACTGACGTTTTAATACATTAAATAGAAAAGGAAAAGAAAGAAGTTTCAAATGCTAGAACTTAAAACAAAAGAATGAAAAGAACACCCTCAAAGACGTTTGTTTTACTTATTAAAAATGGAATGCATTGCTAAGGACAATTAACTGTTGAATTATTAAAAACGGAAAAAGGAAAAACGAAAAAGGTTAGGGCAAAAAGGAAATTCGGTGAGTCATTGATCATCTTGAGTGGATCAGGAGAGCGCACACGAAACAGGAACCACCGACCAGCAGTGCTGCCATACATTCATCGAATTTCACACAATTATAAAAAAAGATTGCATCTCAATATCAATTTTAAGGGACACTTTCTGCACAGGACAAACTGAAGTGGTTGTGTGCCGAGGATCAACATTCTCCAATCATGGCAAGCCAAATGCGAAGTGAAACATCAGCAAAAATACGTCGACTGAAAACGAGGTGTGGTATACGATATTCGTTTCACCTGCGGCAAAATATATATGGGTCAAGCCGGACGATGTATCAATGACCGCCTACGAGAATATGCCTTATGCTTGATGTTGTCACCAGCTAATCACTTAGCAATACACGTAATGGATTGTATATGCACTGCAAAGTTTAGCCATACCAACGTCGTAAGGTGTTTCAGGACTAAAAGAACACGCGAGCTGTACGAAGCTCAAACAATTTTTTCTAGCGGGGCTGTGTGCATCAGCGCGCCATCGATCGCCTTATCACAAAAGGAACTTTACTACCTTAACCTCGCGACTTGACGATAAGCAACCTGCTTGTAAGTTTTATGTTCCTTTTTTGCCTCAAACTTCACCTTCGTTCTTTTACAATCAGCAAATGATGTTCGTGTTCCTCGACAGTTTCCTTTTTGCCTTAAAGGGGCGATGCAACGATTTTTGTATTTTGCGCAAATACCACTTAGAACGGATCCCTGACGTTAATGACCTGTGAAATGCCCGTTCGTCTTTCACCACACGCAATCGACGTCGTGGAAAAAAAAAAAAAAGAAAAACGAGCATAGTTCACCCCCTCAACTCGCAGCCAGAACAAGCGGCCACGTGATCTGGAGCCGATTATATGAGAGCCAATGTTGATCATAGCCACGCGCTTTGGTTGGCAAAGTACAGGCCACGCGCTAAGTTCCAGACATTGTTATGGTTCGGCTGTTGTCGTCATTGCAGCGATTGCAAAATTTGCAAAGAACGACACTATACCTGCGGCTCACGTTAAGTAAAGAATAAGGCTTAGCCGCGCGTGTGGAAACGCGCGAGATACGGTCTGCTTACGACACGGCAAGCCGTTTCGGCGGCTGACACGAGATGGCGCAAGCGTCGCGACGCCAAGTGCTGCCAGTCGAACGAGCAGTCGAGCGCCGAGATCCGGCCTCGCAGCTAGCAATCATGCACTCAAAGCGGCGCGTCCTTGTCTGATGTGAGTCGGAGTGTGCCTAAATTCTTCTCGCGCTATAGCTAATCACGAGCCCAATTTTGAGTGCCGACGCAATGCTCGGGTCCAATCTATGAGCTCGCATTCAGGTTATCGCCACTGGACGGTACTGCTACCGGCCAGCTGACGTCTGCCAGTTTTGCGAAGGAGGGATCTTTATTAAATCGCGTCGGTCTTTGGCCCTGCGACTATTATTCAGCGCTGACTTATTACGCTTTTGACGTCGGTATGGTGCGTTTGCTCTGCGAACAGCCAAGGTCGTACTTTGGTACCGGGAGTGCCATAGCTCGTGTAGAAGTCCGACCGACGCTTCCGAACGAGTATCGTTGCGACGGCCTCTCTAGCCTTCGCCTGTCATTCCTGCGCTGGATTTGAATCGCCGTATGCTAGTTCAACTGGCGGCTGTCCTTAGCGATGCATTCCACTTGTCTACCATGTGATAACGGCGCCGCGTCGTTTGAGGACCGGTGTCGTCGCATGCGTTTCTCATAGGAGCTCTAGCCTCTGGAACTTCTTTACTTTTCCTCAGGTAAGTTTCTATTATGTGTTATTAAAAAAACGCATCAGTCTGTCAGTTAGCGTTCTGTCTCCATCGTCCGTAGCTGCGTTTGCTGTTTTGACGCCGAATGTTTCCGGTACGATGTTATTAGTTAGCCTGGCCGTCTCCTTGTTTCAGCACTATCATTTCGTAACTTCCAAGTCATGAAACACGTGTAGCTGGTATCATCATATTAAATTTGATACGGAAAAATGTCTGGTCCAGTTACATTTTATTAAAATCGAAACCTTTTATGCAGTCGGCCGTGCAAGTGTGTCTGCTCTTTACGCACCTTGTAGGCTTGCTTGCCCCTCAAATGTGCCCACGTGGGTTTGTTTCCCCTCGACCCATGACGGCACAAATTGACTGCCTCGTCATCGCAAATTTTCTATGCGTTCTCTCCGTTTCCCTTTGCTTGGCGTGCCCCTCTTTATGTTTCGATGCGTCAGAGACGCATGTTAGAGCGCTTGCTAGCAGTAACGAGTTTACATCATTCAGTGTGGCCAGGTTCATTGAATTTGCTTTACTGATAGGAATTCACACTCAATATCTATTATAGAATTTTTTTTGTTGCAATGGACCTTTTTCACATACAGACGGCACCAGGCGGTGGCTGCACGAACTAAAAATCGAGGAAGGGACCTACCTGTGCTATCAATCGATAATGGGAGCTACGCTACCACTTTCTTCGTTCTCTGAGCAGCGGGGCGTGCACAACGCGCCGTCCAAGTGGGGCATCCGTGGCGTCCACTTAAACGTCGTGTTATTCTTTCCGTCAGCTTTCTTTTTGCGTAACACAATATATATGTATGCTGCAATTACGTTTTCTACTCGCTGATCCACAGCCTCCTTCCGAATTTCTTCGATGTTTCGTGCAGACTTCCGCCGCTCGGCATCGGGCGCTCGCGCGTGCGCAGAACGCTTCTCGGAAAAGGTCCATTATTAGTTTGAAAAAAGATGCCCGAATTTTTAAAGGGCCAGGACGATCAACGCATATGGTATCGGTTCTAGCAGTCCATGCATGATCATACATATTGCCCTTGCAGTAAAGGTTACCTACCAGCCCTTGCAGTTGTGGTAGTCGCTCGCGTTGACCTTAGGTGGTGAGATGGGGAAGTGGCAGCCATCCAGCGCCACTATGGCCTGGGGAAACTCCAGAGCAGCTTGGGACTCCCGAATGTGGTCCGGAAGTTCGGCTGCGCTCACCATCTTGAGTCAGTCTTGCTCGAGGACGAAGACAACTACCCTACAGAACTCCTGTAGTTTTCGTTTACGGTGGACTGTTTCAGACCGAACAAGTCGGCGATGGTGCGGTCTTCTGCGCTCGAGCACAACTTGTACAGCGCAGCAACAACTCTCTTCGCCACCGGAATGGTGGAACGCATGGATGTAACTTCGCGCTCCATGTGGGCCGACACACGCCCATTAGGTGCCTAGACGTAACCGGCATTGACGCGGAATGACTGCTTGAAGAAGTGCTCCGAATGCTCCGGCAAGTGGGGTAGAATGTCCTCAAACCAGCGTTCGTTCCTCCTGAACGCTTGAATGCTTCGTGGAATGGCACTTGAATCTTCAACAGCAGCGAACATCAGGTCGCTGGTGAGGAGCCTTTCTTGAAGGCGGACGCTTTCTGCACTGGCTGATCGGATGTCGAGCGCTCAGCAGCGTCAAGGCAGTCTGTTCGCTGTGCGTATAGACACGCCAGGAACGCGATCCGACGTTCCGGATCCATCGCACTACGATCATTGTCGTCAGCAGGCTCCATCGCTACAGGGTCACGGTCTTCGCTTGAATCGATCGTAGACGTCAACGTCAACGGGGATACGAATCCGGTGAAGAACGAAAGAGCGCGAGGAACAACGGCGAGCAAGATGCACGGAGTTCGGAAAGCAGACGAGCCACGTGGCGGAACGGATACGGATACGAATTACTTGGGATTACGGCTGACGTCGTGTCATAGTTGCCACAAAACACCGTGTCTCCGTCAAAATATAAAATAAACGCTACTTTGCCGGGTTAACACATAAAACAAACACTACATTGCTGGGTTAAAAACAGACCGCTATCATGATAGACATCACCCAAATGACATTTGACTTGCCCGTCTGACACGACACGACTTAAATGTCATTTGAAAATACTAAAGACCTTTAGCGTAAAGGACATTCAAGGTTCCCGTCTGACAGGGGTATTACCATCTCGTGGCTTAAAATCATGGTTGCCAGTTAATCAGAAGCTTTATCTTAAATTACAAGAACTCCATTTCCGTCCTCCACAAATTGTTTCAACAGTTCGCGACAGAGAAAAGCAACGTTACCTGAGCTTCCTAACACCGAATCTAATGCTGTGAAAGTCGCACTTTTGAATCATGAAGATAAGCAGTTGCGTCTGCTCTGCACAAGCATCAAAATGGAGGCGCCCACAACAATATCAGGGAACAGAGTGGCGATAGTCATAAGCGTAGCTTATTTAGTCGCTCTAGCTGTGCCTAGTGCGTGCGTCATGCTTTCGCATTCCCATACGTAAGCAGTCTTAGGTGTCTCTGCCGAATTTTTCATCTGTGAGACAATTACCTTGTCGGGAAAAAAAGATGATACACTTCTGAAAAATAAAACGGACGCAAGTAAAATTTGATAAGAAAAAAGAAAAAAAAGCACGAAAGAAATTTCAACGGGTGTAGGTCGAAAGCGAAACGGAAGAACATGACTGACACCCATATAATAGGATGTGTCTGAAACGGAGAGAATAGAAAAGAGGGAATTCAATTTCCATGCTTGCCCATTGCGAAAAAAAGATGCAATACATTGCACCCACAAAACAAGTCAAGAAAAACCGTACGGCTTCCGTCTCAATCATTGAGCAATCCCCATGCCATCGGGAAGGATCTGTGTGCTTGAGAGGAGGACGTCTAGGACTTCACTAAGAAGCCCGAGCAAACCAGACGGTCCCTTTTTGGCCCAATGGGCATAGACTATCCCGCGGTGTCTACGCAATCGGGAGAGGTTTGCTCGGGAAGGGCGTCGCCTTAAAAGACCCGAGCCAAACGGATTCTTCCGAGAATTGCGTCTGCCGAGTATTTGATTGTTTGTTCAAGGATCGGTGAAATGGGCTTTGCTGCGCAGCTTCCAGCTAATAGCCTAGAGCACGTTACAAGCCTGGCCACCTGGCTTTGTAAGAAATAACCGACACAAAAAGAGAAGAAACAAATATTGGCAGAGACCTTTATTCCAAAGTTCTCTAATGCAGGAAATGAGGTGCGATAGTTTAAATTGGTTTGAAAGACATTAAACCGTCGTTTCGGGTAGTGAAGTGGAACCAGACATGTACAAGTTACTCATAATAAGTAATTAAGTGAATTTACTGAGTATTGACCTCAAAAGTAATTTGAGTAGAGTAGAAATTACTTAAATGAAAAGTAATTGAGAAAATTACTAATTACTTTAAAAAAGTGGCGAATTACTTTTGAAGTTACGTCTATATGCTTTTTTATGGTAACAAGAAAGTACATACCCTTTGATCCGTTAGCGAAATTGTGCTAGCCAAATATGAATCGGCTTGTTGTTTCACAGAAATGCTTTAATAGCTAGTTCTGCTTCTGCGTGCCTAATTGTTTTGTACTTTTTTGTTTGTTCGGTCAATGATGTACTGCGAATCTGTCATTTCTACTTTGAGGTTGAGCACTGCCTGAGCTTGCTTTTTAGACAGTGTTTGCTTGTTTACAGTGTCGCGTAAAGTACATATGAAAAGTACTTGAAGTAAAGTACAAAGCAAATGAGAGGTTATGTACTTCAAGTAAAGTAGTGAATAGACCGGATGCAATGTACTTGAAGTAACGTACTATAAATACAATATATTTCAAGCGAAGGTACAAGTCATTTGACACAGTCTTTCATGATGCCCTTCCATTCCCTATACAGTGTTTCTTTAACTGGTATGCATTGTTGCAGGGGAAATCGGAGGTGCATCAGTTTTTAACGGAAATGACAGCAAATATTGTATAAAGTCAAGTCGCCACAGAGTAGTTGTTTTACTCTCGCTGACGAGCTATTTGACGCAATCAACTTATAAGGCACTTATTTGTGTCGGTCTTATAGCCGCTATTACTTCACTCAGAAAAATGACCAGATGACGTCTCGATAGAACGCGTTCTCACACGACGATACGCCATTTGTTTTTTTCAAATTCGGAGAATGTACATTGAAGTCGAAAGTTTTACTTTCCTCAAAAATTACCACAAAAAAAGAACACCTTTAATAGAGCACAAGTACATGCTCAGAGAATGTACTTCAAGTAAACTACAAATTTTTCAAAGAGTAGTACTTTAAGTTCCATGTACTTAGAGTACTTCCCAACACTGCTTGTTTCTTATTGTTTATATAAAAACGTTGGGGGAATTACTGCGTTTTCTCGAACGATTTTCGAATCTTTGAAGATCTGCATATTCTGAGTTCTGGGAGGAAAGGCAATGCAAAAAGGTCATCTTTGCTTTGCCCTTTAGCACGCGATTCTTCGAGTACAGCACAAACTACGGGAGCACCAGATGAGCTTCAGAGCGGGTGCTGCGTTTTGTTGCCTCCTTTGAGTGAGGATGCAGTGCGTGCACCTCCTGTAGTGGGCGAGAGTTTCTACGTTGGGGAGAAGCAAGGACCACCCCTTTCTTCAAATGGGTCCAGTCTCCTTGAGCTTCGGGACACAAAGAAACGCCAGTCTTCGGCGCAAATCCCGCAGTTACTCGGCCTCTCTTGCGTCGTGTCCGTTCGCTCCCCACGCCTCGTAGCAGTGTTGCTGCAGTGTTGGGCTCGTAAAATTGTAGGAGGTTTCGGACTCTCCAAACCACTTTCTTCCTCCCCCCCTTCCTACACCACATGCTTCCCCCTCTTCGCAAATATCAGCTGATCTTCCCAGATCTTATCTTTTTTGTGAAGGAATGTTTGTTGTTAGGCAAAACAACCACTAAAATTCGAAAGTAATTTGTAGTTTGAGTGGAAGTTACTCGGAAAACAGTAATTAAAGTAAACTACTGATTACCGAACTCAAATGTAATTGACAGTTACTAAACTACTCAGAAAAGTAGTTAAACTACAGTACTTGAGTACAGTAGTTGAACTACGTACAAGCCTGAGTGGAACCCTTAGTTTTATCGATGCACAGGTACGTGAGTCTAGCTCATCAAAACACTTTTGTTTGTACGAGAATTCGTGCATAGGAGACACTTTCCAAAGCCGTGAGCTCGTGCCCATGTTTTTGTCTTTACTGCCATAGCCTCTTTTATCCTTCAAAGCCTGTCAAAAGGCGAAAGAATCTGACCGCTGTAAAGGGGTAAGGAGGAGCAAGGAAGGCAGAGCGCGCAGTGGCAATACCGCCCATACTCCATCTCACGAACGTCTGCAATAAAGACAAAGGCGCATGCGCCTGAGCCTAACTCAGCAGAATGTTTTTGTTTGCACGAGAACACGCGCACAGGAGGCCCTTTTCAGAGCCATGCGCTCATGCCCATGCCTTCGTCTGCACTGCAGACGTCTGTGAAAAGATGTATAGGCGGGGGCCCTCTCAGGCAGCGCCAAAACTGCCGGCAGCGGTAAAATTCGAAAACGCGGACGCATTATTTTTATTATTTTTTGCTTTTCTTGTTTTTGCTAGAAAGGAGGTGATGTTGTTTAAACCCTCCGCTTTCGCTCCTCTCAACTTTCTCCATACGCCTGCAGCCTTTTTTCTGCTTTCTTTTTTTTCTTTGCAGGTTTGTTTTTGTTTAAGAGCTAGCCGGTTGGTCTGCTGCTGTCTTCGTGGCACTAGGGTGCCTTCATGTGCGCTTTGCTTGGGGTGATGACATCTGTGCATTTGTTTCAATTCTTCTTTTTTATTTTTTGTTCTGAAGCACGTGAAAGAGCGTGTCTACTGCGCGCTCATTGGCGCTGACTGTGCTACGGCGGCATTTTGTTTCCGGCGATTTCTTTGTATTTTTCCCCGTGAGCGCGTGCTGTCGGCATCAGGTACTGCAAGGTGGCATCACTACTAAACAGAAGGCCATTAAGGGCACGCTGGTGGCACAGTTTTGTTTGACTTTCGCGTTTGGCCTGCTGCATACACTTTCGGGCTTGATTGATCAAAAAATATGATTAACGATAACATGGTGGAAGGGTAAGCATCTCGTGCGCCTGAGCGTTCGGCGATTAACCTGCCATGTCTCGCGCGTGGCTAGCACTTGCGTGACTAGCAGGGTGCCCGCGTCGCTAGAGGTGGCTGCAAACATCCAAGTGTAATACCCCATTCACACGGCAGCGCCTAAAGGTACCTTTAGCTTAGGTCCTTTAGCTGAAGGTACCTGTCGTAAATGGCGTTCTTGATCACACGATAAATAAATGGAGCACTTTAAGTTGATGTCGATTGCATTCTTGCTAAACCGCGAGAGGAGCACGTGATAAACAATTATTCTTCGAAATCGGTTTCACGCGTAGTTTTTGTAGTGTAGTGGTGGGAGTTTGTGGTATAGATCGGGGGAAGAAGAGGAAGTAAAGGTGGAGAACAGTGATGGTCGCCATTGCTTGTCTCCTGTATCTGCCGCCTTCTGACAATTATTTATCATTTCAACAACTCTACATGCCAGTGACGCTATCGAAAGGAATGGGTGACAACGAGGATAAAAGGTCCTGGTCGGGAGAGTCGGACGACTCGTCTAGAGTTTCGAACAAGAGCTCGCAGTGGTCCATCGCGTTTGGGTTCGTAGAGACATTCTTTTCCACGTGCCGCCGTGCTGCTACCTGCTAGCTGGAGTATGCGTTCCTCGTTAATGTATTATTCCATCGCACTTGTGTCCACAATCATTTCGTAATTCGCTTCTTATATATATTCAATTTGTTGTAATGCATTAAACAAGATATATTTGCTTATATCTGTGATTTTATTTTTGAGGTTTTGGGTCCGAGGCTACTCCCTGTAGCGGTAAAGGGAGCTGGGCGAGCTCCCGTTTAACACAGGACCATCCCTAGCTTGAGAGGGACTTTTATGCGCCGTGTGATCAAGATCTCCAGCTCCCTTTACGACAGGTACCTGCGCTAAAGGTACCTTTACGCTGCCATGTGATTTGGGTATAAGCGCGTTTGGAGGGAGAGGCTGCAGGCCGCCGCGTGGCGCTGGCTGAGGGTTCACCCCTCATGTGGCTCTGCGCTACCATATGGGTAACCGTTCGGCGCTGCTCTTCCCCTTTTATCCGGCGGTCGGGCGCTCCATGGCTCCATCGGGGAATCGACAGGCCTTCGAAGATACAAAGGAGGAGGCTGTGGCACTGCAGATGTTTGTGAGATGGAGTATAGTGAATTCATGCACCACGCAAATGTGCGGTGCCGCATTCACGCGTGCGAGTGCCCGCGCTCTGTAGGCAACAGTCGTTGACCCTTCAGCTGTTGATGAAGGAAGCAGAATGCAGTAGCTTTTTTAGATCTTAGCTAATGTAAACATGAATGCATGTCGTCCCATAGGAAGTGGTGCGCGTAATGGGGCTTACCCCCCCCCCCCCCTCCCGCCTCCCTGAACTGCAACTAACCTTATAACACAAATTACCACCTAGAAGACAAGGCTTCCGCATAACGTCATCACGTCATTGTTAGACCATTTCCAGCCTGACCAGAAACGGCAGATGTGTTCGCCTGCACGTCGCCGAATGGTAGCGTAGCTATCTTTGTGAAAGAGCTGCACGACGCGCTTGGAGTGATGGAGACGCGCAAGAGGCGGCGTTTCGTAAATCCACTTGTGGCGACTTTTTTCTTTTTGGTCGGTGGGGGGGGGGGGGGGGAGACGTTCATTGTCTTCTGGCAGGCATTGATAAAACACACAAATTACTCCCCTCCCTCTGCCCAGCATCAACGCCAGTGAACATCTTTATCTCCAGCCCACTGGCTGGGTTCCCAAGAAAAAAAAGTTTCTTTCTTCGACGCTGTGCGCAAACCGTAAATGCAAGCAGCGTTATACATATGTTGGAAGGTACAAAGTATATAGATGTTCACGTACGTATCCAGTACACGTGAGTGTGAGGTTTTAGTAGGAATCGTGTGCAAGAACTGTGACGCGAAAACTGAAATCCTTCTTCAACAGTCAGCTGGTGCGTGGAGCCAGACAGGGAGAATAACGATAAATGTTTTACCTTCGTAACGTCTTCGCGCTGTTTTTAATCTCTTGATGGCCCCTACGATTTCGCCAAAGTGCTGTCACAGGCCCTCGCCGCAAGGTTGTACTTGATCATTTTTTTGTTTATATATTTTTTGGTGGGCGGAAAAGGGGGGGGGGTGATTGCTGTAGAGAAAAGCAAGTAAAAGCCATCTAGCCGGAAAATGCAAACTGAATGGTCAATTGGGAGCGCAGCTGCGGTAGTGCTTAACAAGAAAACGTCTATGGCTAGGACGAACAAAAACAAAATAGGCAATGCCCGGTTTTTATGGCCTAGGAGAGCGCTATTTGTTTGCGGGTTTTTAAAAAGGAAGGAAAGCTACATGGCGCTCGAGTCATCAGGGCCCTCAGAATAACAGTTCGTATTCAGACTTGTTAGTGCACGACGCACAAGGCCCGGGTGCGCCTTATTCTGAACGCGTCTTCACCGAGGCTCGCTCGGGCATCTGGGTTGAATTCATTGCCTCTAAGTTGCGTTTTATTGCGTTCCCCTTACCTACGAAACTTGGAGACGTTTTGTGCAGGGTTTTGGTTGTGGTGGAAACCTTTTGACATTGAGCTATTTCGCCACACAATTAATGAGGGATTTTGTTTACCACTTCTACTAAGCACGTGAAAGACTTTTTCAGTATGTGTGAGAGTTTTGCCTTGACCGGTATCTCACTGCCAAATTATGATTATTTTTATAGCCTGTATTGAGCGCAAGAAACGAGAGGATTTTGTCTTCATATGTTCAAGTTTTCATTGTAGCCAATTAGTTTTTCGAGCGATTCAATCAGCTTATGTCGATGCTCACTAATTGTGGAGCGGTAAGAAAATACTAGGAACTCACCATGGCTCCGTTTTTACTAAACTATTATCAGTGGCTGAAGCATTGCGGCGAACACAGTATTTTGTTTCGCCGTTAGATCAAAGTCAACCTCTCAGACTTCCCGACCCTCTTCGAAGTATAACATTTGTTCCAAAACAGTTTTATTTTGAGTGAGTAATGCAGATATTTGGGCAGAGTTGGGTATAAATTTAATCTAGATTTACAGTTGCGCACAAAAGGAGAGGGACGAGAGAAGAGGAACACGTAGACGACAGACAAGCTGCACACTCACAACTCATGTATTTGATGAAAGATGAAAAGAAAGAGGTAAGTGAGTGAAAGCGATGTTTATTATATTTTTGGAAAAATCGACTGTTGCTTGTTGCACCTAGTGTGCACATGTCACTGCTCTAGATAGGGAAGGGGAGTTGGGCGAAAAGGAAAGGATAGAAGAGGGAGAGGATTAGGTTTGGGGGGGGGGGGGGAGCGGGGTGCAGGGGGATGTCCTGACCGTCACCGGCATGTCGAGTCGTAGGACGACCCGAGCCTCAGGACGCAAAGCCTGTCGAAGTTTGATGTGGAGCCGTCTTAGGGCGAATAGCTAAAAATATATCTTCAAGCTGCGGTGGCTGGTAGCTGTGCTCCAGGGCCATTACTCTGACGGCTCGAACGTTCCGTTTAAGGAATGACGTTTTTCGTCTTGGCAGAACAAGGTGTGTCTACAGGGGGAAATGTAGGTTTAGTAATCCAAGAGCTGGAGAGGGTAGATTGGGTAGTCGTGCCTTGTTCTGGTGTGTTGAGACTGGAGGTGGTCTCCCAAAGAATATCTAGGTGAGCCGTGTCCTTCAGGTAAGTTATTAGTTTTTGTGCCAAGGTCTGTCACAGCTCGCGTCGCCCGTGGATGTAGTAGTTCCTCCAGGCTGGCGCTAGAGAGTCCCGGGCGGGAATAGGCGTTATTACTGAGGGCAGTGTACGCTCGTCGTTGGTAGTCGTTGCAATTAATAGCAATGCATG
>JAZHYW010021613.1:0-14109 GCA_037355805.1 Ixodes ricinus
CGGCCGTGGTATCTCGGCTGAATCATCCCCGGAACCTTATCGAGTAGTACTGCCCCCCCTGCCATCAGGAGATATGTTTTTGAACTCGGTGATTCTTCACGCCGACATTACGGGACGCCCGTACAAGATTGAAGATTTCAAGGGCGAACTGCAACGCTTGGGCGCCCTTCCTGCCCTTAAAAGCGGGAGGGGCGTACCAAATGAATCATGTCTGGCTCTTCACGTTCCAGTCGCCGGACGTCCCGCGGAAGTTGATTGAAGCCCGGGAGCTGCAAGTGAAGGGCAAGAAGTGCCTCGTCGTAGATCCCAACGACGGTGAGAGTACGCCTAAAGCTTCATTGGCTACCCTTTCACGTGAGCGACGACTTGGTTCGACGAGCGCTCGAGCCGTACGGCAAGGTGAGCGAGGTTACCCGCGACACGTGGAGAACGGAAGGCTTTGCGGGCGTCCAATCCACAACGCGGTTCGTGAAGATGACGCTCAAGAATGGCGTTACCAAGGACACTCTTCCGCACCAGCTGCGTGTGCAGGGAGGTAATGTGCTAGTGTTGGTTCCCGGCAGGGCCCCCTATGCCTTCGTTGCAAGAGGACGGGTCATATCCGCAGGGACTGTCGTGTTCCTCGATGCGATGAGTGCAACCGCGTCGGACACGAGAAAGAGAACTGCGCCCGCACTTACGCAGCGGTGACAGAAGTTGCCGTAGCGGGGGACTTCGACGAACACGCCATGGACGAAGAAGAGGCTGAGGCAGCCGCGGCGAGCACCACGCCGGGAGGGTCCGCTGCAGTGGTTTCGACGCCGTCCGTAGACGTTTCAGAGAAGAATGCACCGGAGAAGGGTGACCCAAGCCGCACGATGGAGGAGCCCCGCTCAAGGTACCGTGCAACATCCAGCAGACCATACCAAGCAACAGCGAGCCTCAAGGAGACACGGACCCGGGCAACGCAGGCACTCTAACCGACGGCGAGTCGGAGATGAGTGACTCTGAGGATGCCGCTTTCAAGCAACCACCGGACGTTCGCGCTGCAGAGGCTTCCGCCGCAGTGCGAACAGAGTTGAAGTGGCGCACCGGAATAGCACGGAGAGAGCGATTCAACCCCAAGCCGCGAATACCTACGGAAGAGCGCCGGCGGGCTGCACCCCGTAGGTAGGTCCCCTCGGCTTTCGCTCTTCGATACCGGTCCTTTTCTGGCAGACGCGCAACTTGCAGCCATTGTCCGCGACTGCCGGCAGTTTGTGCTTAACTTCCCACAACACACGCGCTGGGACGTCTAAAGCTTGCCACCCTTAACTGCGTAAGCCTGATCGCCCAACAGCGGAGACAGTGGGTCCTTAACTTGCTTTTGCAAAAAAGAATAGACGTTGCTTTTCTGCAAGAAACCAAACTTAGTACTGATAAGCAAGTGGAAGACATGGCTCATTTTGTGAGAAAGCACTATGACTGCTTTACTTCCAAGGCGAACGCACAGAGTGGCGGGGCGGCTATATTGATAAAAAATCCAGAGGCATCACGATTTGCCCTGAATGGGAAAATGACCTTAACGGTCGTGTCTGTGCGGTGGAAGTTCTGTACAAGGGAGAGCTACACAAGCTTGTTTCGGTCTATGCCCCAAACGAGATAGCTGAGAGAAAGCAGTTTTTCTCTACTCTCCGGAAATACGTTGACACATCGTGCAAAATTGTATTGGCGGGCGATTTTAATTGCGTATTGCATGTCGCAGACAGCTCGAAGGCTTTGCGGTCGGATAGCAGCCGCGTGGAACTTCGCAAGATATTACGGGACTTCGATTTGCAAGACGCAAATGAATTTGCTGCGGGCTCATGCTTAGAGTACACCCACTGGCAGGGTACATGCCATGCAAGGCTGGACAGAATTTACGTTTCAAGTGAACTTGCGGCAACCAGCTCGGCATATGAGGTTCTACCGCTGGCTTTCTCCGACCATGCCCTTGTAACGGTTGCTCTTGGGAAGGTGGCTCCCCAGACGAACAGGTCGTCATGGTGGAGTGGATGGAAATTGAATGAAAGCCTTTTAGAAGATGAGCTGCTGCGCGAAGAAATTAAGAACATAATTGGGGAGAAAAGCGACGGGAAGGTTGTGGACGCAGTGATCTGGGAGGAGTTGAAACAAGATATCAAACTGGCAGCCTTTAGGTTCAGTCAAGAGAAAGCCGCCCAAAAAAAGCGGTGAAGCGTTCCTTGACAGAGAGTCTACGCACTCTTATAGCTGAGGAAAACAAAACGCCGGGAGTGTTCACGAGCGACATTAGAGAGTGCAAAGGCCGAATTCTCGAGCTCCTCGAACACGACTATAAAGGTGCCATGATTCGAAGTAGAACCCTCACCCTGGAAAGGGACGAAGAGCCCCGTAAGATATTCAAGACGCGAGAAAGACAGCACGCAAGTCGTAACCAGATCACCAAGCTACAAGTCGGCCAGGACACAGTTACGCGGCAAGAAGAAATCGAGGCTGCCTTTGTGAATGCTTACACCACTCTGTTTACAGCGGACGGAAACGAGCAAACATCTGAAATATACAAAGGATCGTTGCCAAAGGTCGCAGAGTCTGTAAGAAAGAAAATCAACCAAGAGATTACGGCAGCCGAAGTGGAGAGGGCCATCAAGCAGTTGGCCCTCGCAAATCGCCCGGTGTCGACGGCCTTGGGAGCTTCTTTTACAAAACCTTCGCTGAGCAACTGGCCCCGATTCTTCGGGACGTGTTCGCCGACATCCTGCGCCGGGGACTGCTCCCGCCTTCGATGCGTCAAGCGGTTACCGTGCTAATCCCAAAGAAGAACGTCGCAGGACCCCTTGGAGTTGGTCACTTTCGACCGATCAGTCTGCTAACCTGCGATTACAAGATCCTGGCCAAGATACTCGCGAAGCGGCTGGAGTGCAGGACTTGGCAGCGTCATTGGAGACCACGAGACCTACGGCATCAGAGGAAGAACGATTGCAACGAACCTGCATGCAATGCGTGTAGTGTGCGAAACGGCAGAGGTGCTACAGTGTCCGCTGGCAGTGCTGCAGGTTGACCTGAGCAAGGCCTTTGACAGAGTGTGTCATTCTTTTCTTTTTCTCTTCTGGAGTCGTGCGGTATTGGTGCGCGCTTGCTGCGATATGTGCAACTGTGCTACCGCGGAATCTCTACGCGTCTAATTGTGAACGGGAACAAGACCGTTCCCATTTCTGTGAGCAGATCAGTGAGGCAGGGTTGTCCACTCTCGCCAATCTTGTTCGCACTGTACCTGGAGCCACTCTGCAGAGCGATTGTGCGCGATGCGAGCATCAGTGGGTTGGTGCTGTCCTCAGGCTCACTTAAACTCTTGGCGTACGCCGACGATGTGGCAGTGGTGTGTTCGTCGGCAACTCAGGTGAAGGCTGTGGTGCAGCATATTAGGAACTTTTGCACCGTCTCCGGCGCGCAAATGAACCCGGACAAGTCGGCTGGTGCCTGGCTGGGTGGTTGGGACACAAAGCCAGAGCGCTTTCTTGGCATCCCGTGGACGTCCAATGTGTCTAGTTATTTGGGAGTTTGTTTAGATGTCGAACAGCTGAGTACGGGCCGAGGCGGAGTGGATTTAAATCGCCTGAAATACAAAGCGGCAGACTGTCACGGCAGATATATTTCGTTAACGCATCGGGCATTCATTTGTAACTCTGTTTTCTTTCCGACTGCATGGTATACGGCACAAGTTGTGCCGTGCGCATCGCTTGATATTGCAAAAGTGCATCGATTGTTTGCAACCTTCGTCTGGGAATCAAATTTTGAGCGCATGCGACGAAATAACCTGTTCTTAAGTCAGAAGAAGGGCGGGCTCGGATTAGTAAATGTTGAGCTGAAGCTTCGAGTGCACCGCTTTTTGTTCTTTAGGGACCATAAGAGTGCTTTCATTTTGTCGTCCTTCAGAGAACTTGGAGGAGCATGCTTGAGTCCCTGGCTTGAAGGCGCGACAGGAGTCGCCCGTTCACGCGTGCTTAAATTTTACAAAGAAATAGCGGATGCTATACAGTTTTTCGAAGCGAGGTTTTCAAGGGAGTATCTCGAGAAGGTTAAAAGGAAAACATTGTACTGGGATACGCTAGAATCAATGACGCCGCCTCCATTGTATCGCATTAGTGCAGAAGGTGTGCGTAAGTCTGATGTTTTCCAGCGTCTTCGACGCTATCCAGTTAAAATGGGGTCAAAGAATTTTTTCCTCCGCCTGCATTGGGAGGTACTCCCTGTGAAGACTTGGTTAGTGAAAAAGGGGTTTTTTGAACCTTGGTCTACAAATTGTGCACTTTGTCCGGTGCCAGAAACACTGGAGCACGTATTCTTGCACTGTACGAATGCCGAACTGTTTTGGGCCGAGCTTCGAGCGGTGTTGCGGACAGATCTCTACATGGACTGGAAAAAGGTCAAATACTTAGAGTTCGGCTCAGGTCCGAAAAGCAGAGCCTGGGAAGTTCTCGATCTTCTTGGATTGCATGCCTTATGGAACTCGCGGAATGATCACTTGTTTGTAGTGGAAGGAGCAAAGCCAGCTTGGCGCCACTTTGTCGAGGGTTTTATGTATGTCGACTCGATTATAGAGGCAACGCAACAACCAGGCTTGGAATGCTGGACAACTTGGAAAGCGCGTCTGCAAAGGCGCTAGAAGGTTGCCCCTTTATTGCCAGTACAGAAGAAAATGTCTGAGATGCCTGTAAGAGCGCACTAATATTCGTAAGGAGCTGTACTGTGTTGGGTTGAATGCTGCAAAGTTCCTACGCTGCCCTTCAATGTGAGTCAAACGGTCAAACAAGCGGACAGTGCCGTGAGGCTTTTAACCCTGTAAATAATGTGGTTCTTAAATAAAACGAAAAAAAGTCTCCAATGTCCGGTCGGGTGGTTAGACCGGACACTGGGAGGCCCAGAGTTGAAATCCTGGCTCCGCCGTTATTTTGGCTTTCGGCGGGTTCCTGAAAACTTGGATTCATTGGATTAAGTACGGTGCATTCATCTGCATATGTTCATATATATATATGGTATCCAAGTTACCAGGCTCGATTTGAAATGGACCGTGAAAATCGACGCTTGCACGTGAAATGTAAACTTTTCGCTAAAGGTGTATTTCACAGGTCGGTTTTTTTCTTAAAGGGGCGATGCAACAATTTTTGTACTTTGCGCAAATACCGCTTAGAACGGATCCCTGACGTTGATGACCTATGAAACTCGCGTTCGTTTTTCACCCCACGCAATAGAAGTCCCAGAAACAAATTAAAGAAAAACGAGCAGCGTTCACCCCCTCAACTCGCAGCCAGAACAAGCGGCCACGTGACCTGGAATGGATTATATGCCGCCAATGTTGATCATAGCCACGCGCTGGGGTTGGCAAAGCACAGGACACGCGCTGAGTTCCAGACATTGTTATGGCTCGGCTATTGTCGTCGTTGAAGCGATTGGACACGGGCCACTACCCGAATGCTTCTCGAGCTATAGTAATTACCACGAGCTCAAATCGAGCGCCCACGCAATGCTCGGGTCCAATCTATGAACCGCATTCAAATATCGTCACTGGAGGGTACTGCGATCCCCACGCTACGTCATCAAATTTTGCAAAAGAGAGATTGAATGAAAATGATCGCTTTTGTCCTTGAAATTACACCGCAACAAAGGAGTTTCTTGGCCAGTGGCGTTGCGTGCGAGTATCCTTGAGTCCCACCAGTGCCAGTACGCTCGTGTAAAGTGAAAAACATTCCAACTGAATATCGTTGCACAGCTCCTTTAATTACCTTTCTATAAAAGATAGGGCTAAAAAACTTGCCACAGTCAACCGTGGACGGTGACGCAGACGACCGAGTCGAGTTGCGTGGCGCTTTGGCGCGCGTATTGATAGATGGCGTCGGGAGCAGCGTCGGAAGGAGCAGCCGACCAGCGAAAAAAGCAGACGACACGCAGACGAAATCCGTTGGCTGTAAAAGCGCCGTCGTCATACAGACACCCTTTTTTTAACTTTGAGTTTTGCTTTCATTGTCCGCTTTTATTTTTTAATTAAAGGTACATTACAAAACGATTATGTTAATTTTAAGAAACCACGGTGGTTGCGAGCAGTCTTGATAAGGAGGTAGCGCCATCTATCAATATAAGCACCAAGCGCGCCCCGCCATTTGACTCGGTCGTCTTCGTCACCGTTTGCCGTTGAAACTGGCAAGTTTCTTGGCGCTATTTTTTACAGAAAGGGAGCCAGTCTTTGTAATTTTACAAGAAAAACCGACCTGTGAAATACACCTTTGACGAAAAGTTTAGATTGCTACGTGCAGGCGTCGATTTTTACGGGTCCATTTTAGATCGAGCCTGGTGACTTGGGACACCCTATATTTATATACTCTGTTTCAATGAAGTCCACCCGCAGTCAAAACTGTGCGGTGAGCAAGTCGTCTGCTTCTTGTGGAGGTGTTGTCGTGACGTCAAAACGACGCCGAGCTCTGATTGGCTTTGATCGAAAGGATAGTGGGCAGACCTCAATGCTAGATGCCTTAAAGTCTACCCACAATGTTTTTTTTGTTTTTTTGCCGGGCAATTGCAATTTGTGTGTGTGTTTTCATTAGCCCATTATTCAATTACAGCACGCTACGTAAGAAATATGTTGGCCGGGGTCTCCTGTAATTCAAATATCCCCTATGTTAAGAAACTCTAAAAAAAAATTTAATATTGTCCTTTGGACAAACTTGTGCCTTTCACAAAGTACCAGATGGAAATCCTCTGTACCCTGTAAAATGATTTAGGAACATCCGGCAACCTGCAGACCATCACTCACGTCTGACGCGCCGACCGGAGTCGCCTGCACTACGATGCTGTACGTCCCTGGCTTCCAGTAGATGTAGCGGGGCTCTGTGGACAGTGTTCCTTTGGTTCCGGGCAGGCCGTCGCCGAAATTGAAGGCCACGGTGGCGTTCTTGCCGGACTTGACGGCCAGGTGGAAGGCCACTTCCTCGCCGACGTTGACCACCGACGAGGACGGCATAACCCGGAGACCCTCGACCGGAGAGAAGAGGTCCGAGTGGAAGAAGAGGGTCGACATCTCTTCTCCCTTGTCGCATACATCCTTCTTGGTGGCCGTCAGACGCTCGGCTGTGTGAATATTATAATATACTATTAATATTTATACTACGAAAAGGACGACGTTCGTTGCTTCAGCAACTGGCTTCCGAAATAGAAGCCGTGAAATTTGATTAAATGGGGCAAATATTCCCCAGAAAATGAGCGTGCAAGCTTAAATGTAACACTGAATTTACTCCCAGTCAACTGGGGATATTTTAGCTGGCTATCAGAAAATAACATAAATCGCCGACATTACCTTTTTTCTTTTTTTTACAGCGAAGCTGCTAAGGGTTAGTTTCCCCACGATCGTGTCCGCCAGATTAGAAATGATGACACCGAACTCTGGACAGCTACCGCCATCTACGAGCGACGGCGGCGACCAGACAACTGGCTGCCACCGTCACTCATAGACGGCGGCAACCTTTCTTCGGAGGAAGAAGAGCGGGACCGGAACGAGCGTCGATGCGCAGCAGCGCGAATGGTTCCGCAACCTCCGCAAAGTCGATATCGCCTAAAGTTCCACTGCGTCGAACACTTCAGATTCCCTTGCGAAAGAAGAGCAGATCGTTTACCTGGGAAAGCCACCGCCGAGAACAGAAGCTACAGCTCTGCTGCTCTTCCTTCTTCGCCAAAATAAAAAACTAAAAATATTTTTGTTTTAAAGAAAGGAGTAGTTTTTTTAGTAGGATTTCATGTATGGGGCGGGATGTTCAGCGAGGTCGCAACGAAAAGGGTATGTGTGTCTCTGTGAGGGGGGGGGGGGAGAGGGGGGAGGTTTACATCGATTCTTTTCAAATATAACGTGTTATATGACTTCCACTTAACCATTTCCGTTTTTTACAGCACTCAGTGTTAAAGGGGTACTGCAACAAAATCATAGCCCCTATTTTCTTTATTGTCTAAATGTCAACCACGCTCTGGCCACACAAAAGAGACACAAAATTTTTATGCGAAAAGACACCAAAAACATTATTTCAAACGAATAAACCGTTACCAGATTGCCCCTAGTGGAGGTTTCAAAAGCTACTTTAAATATCTTTACGTCCCCCTTCTCATAAAAGCAGCGCCGAATCGCGGAAGTACGGCGCCGATCTCCGAGCGCGCGTAAGCCTGGACGAACCAGATTTCCTTTTCTCCCGCGCCTATTCAACTCCTGCGGGGAGAGGGGAGTTCGAAACGGAGGTGAGTCACTTTTTGGCATTATTTTAACCGTGGAGACTGGGCACAAGGAGGGCAACACGACACAGACCTCCTTGCTTTAACTTCATTACTTTTTCGCTTCCGCAGGCAAAACCAGTCATCGGGCATCTCGAACGGCCAGGTTCTAACGCGTTGACGCCACCGAGTGGTGAAGCTCACAACCACGCGAGCCTCCCTGTAGTCCTGCCCGCCCGTAAAATTAAAGAACAACTACGCTTCATTTTTGTTTCTGAAAAAAAATGCAATCTTCTTCAGTATCTTTTAGGAAGACCACACGTCGAATATAACGATCTAGTTCTGTCTAAATGTTTCTTAACCGTTCCGGCAAATTTTGCAACGCGCCAAGTTTCCGAAATCGGCTGACTCTAGCGAGTGAATAGAGGCGCAACCCACAGGGCTACGGCGTTGGCGTGGCCAACACTGAGCTAAACGTTCTCTCTGCGCTCGCTGGAATCGGGCATTTGGAAGGGAAAATATAGCCATTCATTCAAAATGCAAACGTGCGATTGTCATGAGCAGAATTTCTTGATCGTATCTAACTTATTTCAGAACGGAGAGGCATATTTAAATTTTCGCTGCAGTATCCTTTTAACGAAGTAGGTAGCTCGTAGGATAAAACTCAGTATTGACCTCACGTAGAACATAAAAATATTGTAGACGTTTCACTAAAAGTGTTTTATCGATTAGCTGAAATCATTTACAACAGAACCTGTTTACTTTCATTAGCTGATGAACTAAAAAAAAACGTTTGTCCTTCGTCCCCCTTGTTCCCTTCTCCAAAAATTACTTTCGTCGTCGCTAAAAAAAAAAAACGGTTTTACAGGTAGTGTTCAGTCGCAAAAGGTTATTCAAACAAACAATGATGCCATCAAGCACTAATGCTTCAAAGTTTTCTCTTGACCATTGTACAGCGTGCATATGAACGCGAAGTAGACGTTCGTTAATTTTTCCTAGTAAGCTTAATTACAATTAAATGATGAGCGCTGAAATTCTGATACTGCACAATTTCAAGAAAATTGTTGAAGTGTAGATGACCCAACTGTATCATCAGCACCTACATACACACTTGACCGCCAGTATAAACATTTAGCCAGACTCCTTGACTCGACGCTTTGTAAAACCACTGCCATTGCATTCTTTCAAGATTATAATACTTCCATTCATTCGTGGAAGTTATCTGGAACGTTGTAGAAAACAATTGTTCCCCCCTGTAGCTTAATCTTTTTTTATTTTTTAAAGCAGTATTGTCGGAACAGCATATTTTGCAGAGCTTCATTATAGAGTTTTAGGGAACCTTTTTTTGCACATCCGATACGGTACACGATGGGCCCTCCGGTACAAACTCTGCACACGCTACCGCAGGAGACTCACATATGTGCACTTCAAACCGGAGGGTTCACCGTACCGTATCGGATGTGCAAAAAAAGGTTCCCTAAAACTCTCTATCATCTCACGAGTATCTTTCTATACTGCTGCACAAATCTTGTGGCATAGGGTATATCTACTCAAATAATACGCGTACGGTTTACGAACAAAACCGTAGTGTCTCGCTCACACGTTCTATACTTCGTTTCAGCTTGGGTCCAGACGCAGCCGATGCTACAAGCACGAGCGTGTGGCCCTGAACAGTGCCTGTACTGCACGAGCGCGCGTGCTTGGCAGAGACGCTGGAAGCCCGGAGCTCGCGCTTGTAGCATCGGCTGCGTCTGGACCCAAGCTGAAACGAAGTATAGATAACAAGGCCGCAGTGCCGGATTTTCTACGTCACCCACGGGAGGCCATTCCGGGGCACATATTGGACACGAGCACCGCGTGTCAGCGTTCGACTGGGACTAATGCTCTCACCGATCAAACACGAGTCCCAGCCGAACGGTGACACGCCAATCGTATCCAATCTTCGCACCTCGCTGGCCTCTGGTGTGCGACATAGAGAATGCAGTGCTAAAGCCTTATGTACCGCAGCGGAAGCCAGGAACCTTCCCAGCCGATCCAAGTCAATCCAACGCCCGGGACTGTAGACATGACCCCGCCGGAACGTCACGTGACACTCCTACGGGATTGGATTGGCTTGGATCCCTCGTGTAGCGTCCTCCGCGGTCAATTCATGGGGCGAAATGGAGTATATACGAAGTGTTGGTCCAGCGCAGCGTCCCTCACCGAAGGGATCGTCCGAGCAGAGGCAGTACTTCTTGGACTGCACGCCGGAGTACGGCGCCGAGATCGAGGCGCACAGGGCCTGGCACCGGCCGCCGTCCATCCCCTTGGCCGGGTCGTAGCCCCCGGATTCAGCTGGAAGTAGGGCGCCGAGTCCGCACGCAGGCAGTCGCCGTTCTTCAGAGCCCAACCTAAGAGCCAGAAAAGGCGTCAAATAGGCATAGACTCTTGTTGCGAAGTTTCAGCATTATCCATTATCTTATTCAAAAGTTACAAGTGATTTTCTGAAAATTGTAATGGGAAAATGGGGCTCATTTTCGCCCTTTTTCGGTTTCTGGAGGCATAGAGATCCATGTATATTCCAGAGCTCCGTCGGCCGCCATTTTTTCATTATAATTTTTATAAAATCCCTTATAAGTTTTGGATAAGATATCGGTTCGGGCTGAAACTTTAGCACCTGGTTCGGACCTCTAGCGCTACATTTGGACGTAAAATGAGTGTTTGACGATGCATTGTTTATTTTTGCAATGAAAAAAATATCTGTAAATTTTTTTGGAGAACATCTTGTAGTTCACATGGCATGCTAAGTAATTCTTACAATACTTTCTTGCGAGAAAAAAGTGACACCTTCTCGTCCAAAACGTCTACGGTCGAAAAATTAAATGAAAACAAATGAATGGTCCTAGACCAACACACTGTTTATAAACAAGCCCGTGTTTGCCCACACCAGGTGTGGGCACTGGGCGTGTTCAGAAACCATATTCGCGTGAGAGGAAGCGTCTACGCATGCGCAGTACCGACAGCAGCGCCACCGCAGCGGCGTGACATCAGAGAGTTGAGTTGGTCTATATAGTCACCAATAGCTTAAAAAAACGCAAGGCGTTTTGAGTTTAGAGCGTTTTATTATCGCTCCTTTACTAATAAAATTGCGGCATCAGCCGATGTCGAGAAAGAAAGCGCGAACATAAGTCATAATATAAGTTTCTTAAGTTGT
Organism: Ixodes ricinus; assembly: GCA_037355805.1. Classification (NCBI taxonomy): domain Eukaryota; kingdom Metazoa; phylum Arthropoda; class Arachnida; order Ixodida; family Ixodidae; genus Ixodes; species Ixodes ricinus. The sequence goes on from JAZHYW010021613.1 coordinate 11,417, forward strand.
CTTCCTAAGTTTTTTTAAGAACGCAAGTTTCCTATTTTGTCAGCGAATATAAATGCACACACAAGTATTTTAGGTCTCCCCATTATGGGGGAAATTACGAGGTTCGTGAAGAGCGTAACGCTTTTAGCAGATATAGTCCTTTTGGCTCGTGCCGAATCATTCCGTCGTAACGCGATTATCTGTCCTATTACCCACTTGGTCGTGATGCGAGTATCCGTCGTACTGACAGTGAATCCTTTGGCACGGAGGGGGGGGGTTATTTTGAGACGAGATATACAAAGTCACGAATGAAGTGTAGATCCCGTTTCATTGTATGTTCGGAGGAGTTTCACTGGGGCTCAGACGCTGTAAACGACTATGATCCAGAAACTCGTTGAATTCAATCTATAGCTCCTTCGAACCGGCAAATAACAAAATTAATATTTTACGCCCCAGCTTCATTTCACGGTCCGCCCGCCTTCGTTCGGAACCTCACACATTGTGACCAACATGAAAGAAGCGGTCTGGACTCTACATCATTGTTAAAGTTGACGAACAAAAAAAATGGTCAAGGCTTGGCGACAAGTTAAAGGCAACTTTATGCCGACCTGGCCGGTCTTGTCGGCAAACATGCTCTTGCGTTGGCAGTTGGTTTGTAATGCTCAAGGAAAGGAAATATGGCTAGCAACATCTTAAGAGATGGGTGTTACGTTTGCAAAATGTGCCTTTTTTAATTTGTTTGAATGTGTCGCTTGCAGGACAAGCACATTTATTTTAAACAGGGTTTTAAGTTTTAGGCGTTTACATTCGAAACTATTCGGTGTTTATTTTACTGCAAATTGGTACAGTAATTTGTGTGCAGACAAATGTGACGACACACAAACGCAGGGTAAAATCTAACACTAGAAATGTGGGAAGTGTTGATTTGGGTCAGCCCTTTTTGATCGCATATCCACGAGAAGTCAAGTGTCTTCAGTTGTACATTTTATTTAGTAACTAAATATATTTAAAACAATGCACGTTGTAAATCCCTTAGATTGCAACATTCGACATTTTTTATCAAATGTTGCTTGACGTCCGGTTTTATCTTCCATATTTTAAGACGTGCGCAACTTGCTAAGGTGACTTGTTCCTATTTTAGTTCTGATTTTTACATGATAGTATTTGATTCTATTGTTACACACTTATAAAGTAAACAGTTCTCAGTGTCAACATATCAAGCGTTTAAAACTGTTTGTATCAAAAAATAAATACATAAGAGGCCCTCTTTTAATATCTAAATTTTTCAAACAGAAATGACTCTAAATTACAGTCAATCATATATCTGCAGACGCGGTAGCCGTACTTGTACTGAAACATAGAAAAAGGAGAAAAAACCAAGCCAGCGACAGCCTCTGTAACATAGTGTGCAAGAAGTACCTAAAATATTTTACATATTTCTATTACATTGGCAGGTCTCCTAAGGACGGCTTGCTGTTGGGAGTAACAATAAACATCAAAGTATTTTTTTTTTTGATTGATTGATTGAAAAGGAAAGGAAAAATTAAGAAGGAAAACAATTGGTCTAAATTGTTTCTGCCCCAAGATTATTTTTCCCGCAATATTTACTCAATCGGGTACGATACACTTGATCCAAAGCGTATATGTCGCAGATGTAATCTGTTACTGTAACTAAAGTGCTTTGAAATTAACTTCAATTGAACTGCGTCAGACATGCCTCCCTTTCAAAGTAAACTGAAGGGATGTTACAAATAACAGAGTTTGATACTACGTTCATATATACTTCCTCGCCTGAACGTATTTTGTACGTATACTTGAGCGGACTCAGCAAGGCTTGCGGCTAAAACTTATTTACATATCCGTCAACTTTAAGAGTTTGGTGAAGGAAATCAGGCGGCCTTTATACTGACCAGTAGAGTTTTGAGTGTGGGAGCCATACTAAAGAAATGTGTCTGTCCACTTACTCCCCTCTTCAATGACGCGGACCCGCCTGGTCATTGACAATCTATATATATATTTTTTGTAAATTTAATTTGTAAGTACAATCGGGTTTGAATGAGATGCGAATAGTGGAGCGCGTGGCTGGATAATGGATGTGATGAATCGTTGAGCCCTTGATCGGGCGGTAGCTTACACCACGATAGCCATTTTGTTTTACTATTTAATGCGCCATGTGGCCATCGACACATGGCGTGCCACATGGAGGCTTCTGGAAACTGATAACTGCAGAGTGGGAAGTTGTGCACTGCGAGGGTGTGCGTCCTACCAACACCCCTAGATACAGAAGGCCTTCGCACCGTCATCACAGGCAGATCGATCAAGGCGTGAGATTAGGGCACGAGTGCTACGTCAGTGTTCGCCCAGGGCTCGTGTTCAATCGGCGCGTCCAAGGTCGGACTCGGGCCCAGATAGCCAGTTAGCGCGATCCGACTCTGGTGACGTTTCATGAACGGAGAGGAGGTGATGCGGAAGTTTTGATTATTCGTAGGTGGTGTAGGTCCCACTCGATGTGTTTCACCCTCAAACAGAACAACCCAAGCTTCGACGCTGCGCCGTTCGGTGCCGGTGGCGCGCTGGAAGTTCCATTACAACCCCTTCCTTTGGCTCAAGCGAAGCAGCAGGAGCAGGCTGCTTGAGCGCGTGCCTTCCGCGCACGTCTGTGGAGTACGACCGCAGTGTCACGCTCCTCTTCTAACTTACGCAGCGTTATTATT
>JAZHYW010021614.1:0-50959 GCA_037355805.1 Ixodes ricinus
GTACAGAGCTTCCACCGCACAGACCCGACCGTTAAGGTCATTTTCCCATTCAGGGCAAATTGTGATGCCTCTGTATTTTTTTATCAATATAGCCGCCCCGCCACTCTGTGCGTTCGCCTTGGAAGTAAAGCAGCCATAGTGCTTTCTCACAAAATGAGCCATGTCTTCCACTTGCTTATCAGTACCAAGTTTGTTTTTTGCAGAAAAGCAACGCCTATTCTTTTTGCAAAAGCAAGTTAAGGACCCACTGTTTCCGCTGTTGGGCGATCAGGCTTACACTGTTAAGGGTGGCAAGCTTTAGACGTCCCAGCGCGTGTGTTGTGGGAAGTTAAGCACGAACTGCCGGCAGTCGGGGGCAATGGCTGCAAGTTGCGCGTCTGCCGGAAAAAACCGGTACCGAAGAGCGAAAGCCGAGGGGACATACCTACGGGGGTGCAGCCCGCCGGCGCTCTTCCGTAGGTATTCACGGCTTGGAGTTGAATCGCTCTCTCCGTGCTATTCCCGTGCGCCACTTCAACTCTGTTCGCAATGCGGCGTAAGCCTCGGCAGAGCGCACGTCCGGCGGTTGCTTGAAACAGCATCCTCAGAGTCACTCATCTCCGACTCGCGGTTGGTTAGATTGCCTGCGTTGCCTGGGTTCGTGTCTCCTTGAGGCTTGCTGTTGAGTGGTCTGGTCTGCTGGATGCTGCACGGTACCTTGAGCGGGGGCTCCTCTATCGTGCGGCTTGGGTCACCCTTCTCCGGTGCATTCTTCTCTGTTACTTCTTCAGACGGCGTCGAAACCACTGCAGCGGACCCTCCCGGCGTGGTGCTCGCCGCGGCTGCCTCAGCCTCTTCTTCGTCCATGGCGTGTTCGTCGAAGTCTCCCGCTACGGCAACGTCTGCCACCGCTGCGTAAGTGCGGGCGCAGTTCTCTTTCTCGTGTCCGACGCGGTTGCACTCATCGCATCGAAGAACACGATAGTCCTTGCGGATATGACCCGTCCTCTTGCATCGAAGGCATAGGGGGCCCTGCCGGGAACCAACACTAGCACATTACCTCCCTGCACACGCAGCTGGTGCGGAAGAGTGTCCTTGGTAACGCCATTCTTGAGTGTCATCTTCACGAATCGCGTTGTGGATTGGACGCCCGCAAATCCATCCATTCTACACGTGTTGCGGGTAACCTCGCTCACCTTGCGGTATACGGCTCGAGCGCTCGTCGAACCAAGTCGTCGCTCACGTGAAAGGGTAGCCAATGAAGCTTTAGGCGTACCTCACCGTCGTTGGAACCTGCGACGAGGCACTTCTTGCCCTTCACTTGCAGCTCCCGGGCTTCAATCAACTTCCGCGGGACGTCCGGCGACTGGAACGTGAAGAGCCAGACATGATTCATTTGGTACGCCCCTCCCGCTTTTAGGGCAGGAAGGGCGCCCAGGCGTTGCAGTTCGCCCTTGAAATCTTCAATCTTGTACGGGCGTCCCGTAATGTCGGCGTGAAGAATCACCGAGTTCAAAAACATATCTCCTGATGGCAGGGGGGCAGTACTACTCGATAAGGATCCGGAGGTGAGATGATTCAGCCGAGATACCACGGCCGGCGACGGCCGCTATCACCGCTCCTTGGGAGCTCGTGACCTTGCGTCCGCTTGATACGAGTGCCGGAAACAGAATGGCGACTGCGCTACTCTGCTGTGGTTTTGGGCGGAAGCAGAGGACACTCTCGAGAAGAATGCGGATACATACACAAAAACGGTATTATAAAAATATTTCAAGTGAATTAAAAATATTAATAATCGCGATAACTGGTGTTCATTTATTTTTCAATTAAAAACCTCGAACATCCGCAAAAACATTCGCCGTAGCAGAGCGTGGTTTCGATCCACGGACCTGTGGGTTATGGGCCCAGCACGCTTCCACTGCGCCTCTATGCTGCGATTTCGGGTGTAAGCAGAGGATACTCTCGAGAGAGATGCAGATACAGACATTAAAAAATAATCTCGACACGCTGGCTCTGTCCATGCTCGCCTGCATTTAGGAATTTCATGTCGAACCATGTAGGGTACAGGTCTACTCTCAGCACTCCCCGAAGCTCTGCCCAAAACAATTCTGAATTGGTTCAGGGAAGTATAGTGAACACATTCGCTGTCTTCTCGTCGAGTGTTGTAAAGCTCCTTAGGAGACGAGCGAAGCACAGGCCGATCGGGCATCGATTATTGCAGAGCGACCCCACATAAAAATGGCGCCTAACGCGGGGTCCCTTTCTGTAGGCCTCTGCTTCTGTTCGTCCCCACGGAGTACCACATATCCGTTGAGGGGGTTGTTCACTAACGCTAATGGTGACCGTCAAGACAAAGTTTGTTGGAATTTCGGCGAGTTGTCTTGCCGCAGAGTCGAGTACCGAAATTACTCGAAGGACGCAGTGCTCTCTCGTGCACCCCATAATGTTGGTTGGGAGGAGGTAATGCAAGCGGGAGGGGGGGGGACGTGGAGTTTGGGTAAGAAAGTCGTCTTTGGAGGCGGAGAAGAGGCAACGCAGGTTCGCTGGAAGGCAGAATTATGGCTGGCAGGAGGTGAATCACCCAGACATGGCTGCAGATTTAGGACACTGCACAAGGGGACCAACTATCGTAGGTTGGTGCAAAGTGGCGAGCGAGGAAGAGCTTGTCGAGGCCCGGGAGCAGATGAATATTTGTCAGCGGGTGTCGGAAAAACTGCGGGAATAAAGTATGACACTGGCACTGCGGGCGGACTAGTTCGTCGGCGGGTGTCGAGAAAATGGCGGGAATAGTAGTTGACCCCGGGAACGCTGGCAGACGAGTTTGTCAGCGGGTGTCGGAAAAAATAGCGGGAATAGCAGTTGACACCTGAAACGATGGCGGATGAGTTTGTCAGCGGGTGTCGGAAGAATTGCGGGAATAGCAGTTTGCACCGGCAGAGCTGGCCGACGAGCTTGTCAGCCGGTAGAAAAAATTGCGTAGATTGCAGTTTACATCAGGAACGCTGACAGGCAAGTTAATGAGCACTGCAATTCGTATCTGCTGTGTCAAGACGGTTTTTTGCTTCGCGTCATCCCAACGAACGACGAAGTGCAGTCGGACGACTCTCCCTTCAAGATGGTGGTTCCTAGAAAGCTACGGAGGTGATTTATCGGATGCTTTTTGACTTCACTCTGGCTGGTCGTGGCAGTGGCTGCAAGACTTTTTATAAGTTAAGTCGTGTCACACGACATAACTGCTCGACCTTGCCGAACACCACAAGGCCGAACACGACCAGGCCGAATACGACCTGGCTGGTGATGAGGCGGGAGACATTCCGGCGGGTTTGTAGATGTCCAGCATGCCTTGAGGCGTGAACGGTTCAAGTGGGCTTGCTCACTGAGATGCCACGCCCCTCCGCCCTCCCCCCCCCCCCAACAGAGGGCCGATGATTCCCTAGAGTCATGATGGACGTGGAAGGAACGGGACGTTGACGTTTACATCGAGTCGCGCACGGGATACGCGGCCGTTGCGGAACGCGAGGGTGGTATGGCCATTTCACCGGGGGCTTGGGATCCCTTCGCTTGCGCAACAGTTCGACTGGGTTCATGCCATTGTTTCCTAGTCGTGATAGAAACTCACCCCCTGAGAAACTCAACTGTTGTTTTAGCCGCATTGCTTGCTCCGAGGTGAAAGGGTAAAGACACAAGCGTCGTGTCTTACTTCTAGGCTTACTGGGCTGGATACAAAAGAGAAGTCTGTTGAGGTTAGCATCGCTGACTTGAGGGAGCACTACCGTCGCGATAGGGAGAATGATTAACATAAGGTTGCGGTAGGACACAGGAAACCTCCTGCTCCTGGCGACCGCGACCCAGGAGCAACGTCCAGATTGCGAACTCGCCGAGTTATGGCCCGTTCACACTCTTGCGACCGAGTAAGACTGAGAGAGACTAAACCGGTTTTTAAGCCTTTTGTGACTTCATAGGACCAGCTCCGCTGCAGCGCATTCGGTCCCAAGACGTCGCAATTAAGAGGCTTAAAACCGGTCTAGTCTCTCGTGGTCTTACCCGGTCGCATATATGTGAACGGCGCTTTAGCCGCACGGTACAAGACTCCGTCGGCAAGAAATTTGGCTATCGCCGCTGTCACAATCTGCGGCAGTGTTTTTCGTTGTGTGGGGTGTTAACACTGTTCTGCGCAGAATGACTTCCTGGAAAGACCGCCATAGACATCGTCAGCGAGGAAGTCTGTCGGGAGGAAAGACGGGCCCGTCCGTTTTCCAAGTGTTCAGGGTGGTAGACTGGTTTGAAGTGGCAGACTCCGGGGTAGTCGTTAATGGTGTCAATACTCGGGGTCCATCAGGCTCCGCTGGTGCGTGCGCGCAGAGCATCAAGCTGTCAAAGTGTGAAGACGGGCAAAGGTCGTTTTCATGGGACTTGGTTTAATTACATATGTACTACATTTGTAGCGAGCAGCATCGTTCTCTCGAGATCGCGTCTCGAATCCCTCTCCGCTTCCAGCTCTCGCGTCCTTTTTCTCCTTTCGTGAGCAAGGGAGAAAGGGAGAGCGGGAAGGTTTCCTCTCGCCTCGGCGATGTCACCAGCAGTGTCGCTTTCGTGGAAAGGGTGGGCTCTGCGACTCAGCATCCCGCCGAGGTCCTTGGTCGCCGGGCAGCTAATCCCCTGGGCACCGCGCTGGCGAACGAGCCGGACTCGGGGAACGACCTGGAGGCGTCAGCTTGTTGTAGGAGGCGCCGGCTCCCCTTTTCGGCGGCTGCAGTCTCCAACAAGCGTTTCCAGGATTGTTCGGTCGCGGTTTTGCCTCTTCGGGGAAAACGTATTAGGACCGAAGGTCAGCTTAACCCGCTGGCGATGTGCAGAAACCCATGGGTATTTGCGACGGGGTGCTATTGTCATGTTTTCTACCGGGATGAACAGAAGACTTCCAGCCGCAGGCGAGGCCGGACAGGCCCCTTCAAAAAAGCCCCGAGTTTATTCCAACAATCCAATATATACAGCGGTCCGGTCATATGATACTGGACGAGCACGGTGCACTTTCTGCAAGTCATATCGAGGGGCGAGAGATGTCCGATCACATGATGATAGACGAGCACGGTACACTTTCCGCAAGTCATATCGAGGTGTGACGATACCGCGAGACAGCATCGCGCTTTAAACGGAAGACCGATAACACTACATCCCCTTTCTCGAGTCAGAGGCAGAGTTTGCATCAAACAAGGAATCACGCACGAACAATCAAAAATCAAAAAGTTCATCACGTGGCATTGACAAGAATCGAGGATCAACACTCGTATCAACAACGCAGCATTCACAACCAACATGAATCATTCGAACACGCTGTGTTCAAAACAAACAAGAATCAAGTACGGCGCATTCAGAAATTCTTTACCGCTCAGGCTGGCGTATTACCCGGCCAGATCGCGTCGCATAGACCGGAGGGACCGCAGGCAACGAAACACTAGACTCGTGTCCTTCATTCGGTTTGTTTTCGCCAATTGGCGCACCGGGACGACTGGGGCACGTTGCCCTTGGGCAGCTGTCAGTTTCCACTTCTGGAAACTCGTAGCAGTCACTATTTTCCACACTTATCCTCTCCTGCTTGAATTGAACCAGGGCTCTTCGGTTCCGTTCGATTCGGCAACCGTGCCTCAACTCAACCACATACGAGCGCGGCCGGCTGGCCGGCTGAAGGACCACGCCCTTCTGTCTGCGGTCTTTCACGCAGACTACGTCACCGGGCTTTAACTGAGGCAGGTGACGCGCCGCATGGCGGCTGTTATAGAAGCGGCGTTGCGTATCCCTAAGGAGCGTGTCTTTTGAAGGACCTCCTTGAGGTTCGGCGTACTTGGCGCCAGTTTCTTCGGGTGGAGTGGAAGCGCGGTACGGAGCCGCCGACTTTATGAGCAGCTCCGCTGGCGTGCTGTCTAGTTGTCCCGGGGTGTCCCTGTAGGCTAACAGAGCCAAATAGGGATCATTAGACTTCAACAACAGTCTTTTAACGGTTTTCACCATCCTTTCAACTTCGCCGTTCGTCTGCGGAAACCTCAGGCTCGATGTGAAGCTTCTGAACCAGTAGTCTCTCGCGAACTGCCTGAATTGCTGGCTAACAAATTATTTACCGTTATCCGTCACCGGAACTTCCGGTATGCCATGCCTTGAAAATATACTTTTAAGTTGTTCTACAACATGGAAACTAGTCAAGTCTTCAAGACGGCACAGTTCTGGAAAGCGAGAAAGGTAATCTACTACTAACAAACAGTTACTTCCTTTCATGTGAAAGATGCCTGCTGCCACCCTTCGCCATGGCCTGGACGGAGTCTTCGTCGGCATCATAGGCTCTGACGGCTGGTCACGGTACTCTGCACAAACCCTGCAATTTGTGACAACTGAAGCAAGCTGCGAGCTTAGGCCAGGCCACCACACGGACTCTAGTGCTTTGGCCCTGCACCGGACAATACCTTGATGCCCTTCGTGAAGCTGCTTTAAGACCTCGCTTCTTAGTGGCTGGGGAACCACGAGGCGGCTGCCTTTCAGGAGGGCGCCCTTACAATTACTAAACGTTCCATGTTCTTGCCAATAAGGCTTTAGCACGGCCGGTAAAGAGGTTATGCTGGGCCACCCTTCTCGAGTAAAGCGAAATAACTGTTGGCAAGCCTCATCACATGCTTGTTTTTCGGCAACTGATCTGTAGCTGTCAGACTCGCTCAACTCTGACAACGAACCTGCCACAAAACTGCTTACTTCTTCTACTGAGAGGCAGTTCACCATTTGCTGTCCCCGCAGAGGTGCCCGTGATAGTGCATCAGCAATCACAAGGTTTTACCTGGCACATACTCGACATCGAAGCTAAAACGCATCAACCGCATCCTAAACCTTTGAATGCGCGGTAGAAGCAAATCCAGTGGGGGTTTCCCAGCAAAGTCACCAACGGCTTATGGTCAGTTTCTACAGCAAAATGCAACCCCCTTAGGTAACAACTTTCGAGGCGCTCTGCGGCCCAAGCCAATTTGCGCATAGCGCATTTCCGTAGGCGTTAGAGATCTTGGAACAAAACTACAGGCCTTCGCTCGTTGTTGGGCTGCAGCTGTAACAAAACAGCCCCTAACCCACATGACGAAGCATCCGCCGAAAGCATCACCAGGTACTTTGGGTCATATGTTGCCATGCAACTATCCGAACAGATAGCTTTTTTTAGATACTCAAAAGCCTCCTCTTGGGCGTAAGTCCAAAGCTATTCTGAATTATTTTTCAGCAGCTGACGTAACGGTGCTGTCTTTTCAGCCAGATTGGCGATAAACCGCGAACAGTGATTAGCAAGACCCAACAGCCTGCGCATCTCAGCCACGTTCGTTGGTGCCTTCATCATAGAGTAATATACGGAAGGTAAAGAGCGGCCACTGCCATAAGCCCCAGCGGCCCAGATAGACGAGTGACAGGTAGCGCTCCTAGCGGGCGGCATTAAGCATAATCTGATTCCGGTTCCGGTCAAGTTAGTTTCGGTTTCGGCTTGGGCGTTTCTGCTCCGGTTCTCCGGTACCCTTTCTCTCTCTTTCCTTCCCGCCTCGCTCCTCGCTTGGCTCTCGGGAGCTCCTCGACTGCCGAAGCCGCTGTTGTTTTGTGTGTTTTTTTTAATATTGACGCACTTTCATTTTAAATTTTACGATAGAATTTGAGCAAAATGTGTCACAGAATATTTCAACTTACTTCACAAACAGAGGTGTATTTCTTGTTCTTTTCCTATTGTAAACATCGAAGTTACACAATCGCCACATTGACTCCTGGCTGGTGGAGCATTTTGGGGTCAACAACAGTAAGTGGTTCGAAAACATTTTATTGGACCACGTATTCATGTATACATGATTTACTTCAAAAGCTCTGTACGTTTTATACGAAACTGATACACACAAAAATAAATTAATATGAAGGAGTTCGGCATATCGTACACATTGTAATAGATTCTTAGCAGAATCAAGTTAACAAAAACTTTCCACAGAGAACATGCTAAATTATCCATTCACTTTCAAGCCGACTCGGGCACGGGAAGTAAGTACAGAACTATATAAGACATCTCTATCATTACCATTCATAAAAGTATAACAAGAGTGCGAAGCACACACGAATAGTACTAAATCCCAATTTCCGGCTAATATGAAAATCGCCAATTTGCATAGCCTCAAACTCACTGCGGGCAAGCTATTACCAAACAATGAGAGCTCTATTCGAAATCTGACAAGATTCAACGTCCCCAAACATTCCCCGAAATTGTTCAGCAAAGAAGTATGGCTTCAGAAAAAGCGGCTAAAAAACTATGGACAGAGGATACAAAAGTGGATACATTTTCTTTGGAATATTTTTAGCCTCTATACACTATTTTCTATGGAAATTGTGTAGAAAGTGAACAAATATTTTTGTTAGGGAGCCGTGGTACACATTTGCTGGAAAAAGGGGAAACAAATATTTGGAGTGCAAGCAGCACCGCCCAATTAATAAGCACTTTCTGTTTTGGTTCGGCAAGAGCCTCGGTTAATACACTATTAACAGTTAAACCAGTCCAGTTGATTATTAGTCACTGAAGAGTGCAACCGAACTTTGTCCAAATTCCGGTTAAGTAATCGAACATGCCAACAGAGACGTATTTTGAAAAACATTTTTATAAAACCTTTTGTGGCACTCCTCTGAGCAAAGGCTAAAACCACCCAGACTTCAAAGTGTGCGATACAAGGCGGCATACACTCCTCGAACATGTGCCACACTCTCTATTATAGGAAAAATGTGATTTTTTAGTTGCTGAATGAAGTTAAAGACAGCCTGTGATGGTACTACTAAGTTCCCAAAGAGTTTTCCTGGCACGTGGTATGCTTTAAGCACAAGAAAGTACTGGTGAGGCCTGTTCATGTTATCAGACTCATCCCATAGCACCTGAAAACAGCCACAGCTGTGGGTTGTCTGTTCAAGCAGAAGCTTGATCAAATAGCCCCAAACGTAATAAGTGGACGAGTCATCAATTACGTTAGACCTGATGTCTGATGCTAGCTCAGAAATATCCTCTAGCGGCGGGAAGTTATCAATTGGAAGACATTCTACATTGTCTGAAATTGAACTTTCATGGTGCGAAGATATTGACAACTCCTCGAGAAGGTCAACCTTGTCATCCTCTACGTTTCCATTGTTCGACAGTTTGAACAGCTTCTTTATCCCTATGTGTTTTAGTCTTAAGGTGAACTGATGCACATTTGGGTTTGTGTTTCAGCCCAGCATTTGTCGTATATAGCTCCAAAAAGTTTCTCAAGTGGGTCTTGCTGCAGGCGTCGTGAAAGTACGAACTTAAAGTCATGGCTGTTTGAAAGCTCATCCCAGAGCATGAGGACACTTTTTATAGTAACTTGCCACCCTATGATGGCTTGTGGCTGCCTCCTACTTTGAAACTGCTATGCTGAAATCCATCCGAGTTGCTGCTGAAGGAAATTGGGTATTTCAGATTCTCCCTTCAGAATGGCATGACGCAACTTCTGTCCTGTCTTCTTGAATCGTGAGCTGTTTAGACAATCAAAAAGTATATGCATCTTATCACAGAAATAGGCTGTAGCCATGGCTGCCTCAGGAAGCTCCTTGGCATAAACAAGGAATAGGATTGAAAAAAAAGTGAGGCGCTCAGTACCTGTGCGGCACGATTTACTTCCATGTTACTGAAAGGTTTTTGAAAAATGTCTCTCAGTAAGTTTCGGAGCCAATTGCAAGCTCATTTCACGGGTAGAACGATAACGTTCAACAATATGGGACGACTCAATGACCTCATTTTCAGTGCAAAGTTTGTGTGCTTGGAGATTGCTCTTGGTTGTTTTGGGGAGGTGCAGAACATCAAATAAAAAGTAAACATAGTCGTTGTAAACTTCAAAAATGGCTTATCAACACACACACCGTTGGTCTGCCGAGCTTACGTTTGAAGCCCCCTAATCACAGACCACAGCCTTTACTGTGAAGCCAACAGTCTTAAGCTCCCGAATGAGAGAACTGAGGAGACTGCGTTTAACAGAAGACGTTGTTGGAGTGTGCAAAACAGCAGGCACGTAGCCAGGGGGGGGGGCATGGGACCCGGCCTTCCCCCCCCCCCGAAATCTTCCATCCATTTTGCTGGAGCCTCCTCTCCCCCTCCCCCCATACAGCATTTTGTCATGGGCGCCCCCCCCCCCCCCGAAACAAAATCCTGGCTACGTGCCTGCCCAACAGTGTATGCAAGGGGCTAAGCCGACCCCACCTCCTGGAAATTCTAGAAAGCACAACAACCAAGGCTCTATCTGCAATGTTAGAGCTACCTTCAACGCCGTCATCTGTAAATCCATGGGCAATGTAGCGTGCAGGGTCGTGAGTTAAGTTCTTTTTAAAACAATCTCATCAAAAATCAAGATGCCCACACAATCAAGTGCAGCCCGACAGCCCGGCGGAAACAACAGCGCGAGAAACTCAAACCGATCGGCTCCACAAATTCCCGCCGAGCTTGTGAGCACGCGGGTGGTCATGCGTGACCTTGATTGATGCAAATGTCGACCGAACATGATGCAGTACAGCACAGACGACGGCACGCGGCACGGGCTGGCAGAGGCAATGCAGAATTATGCAGAGGCGACGGCGTGCAGGCAGGCAGGCAGCATGGCAGGCTGCCATTCATCACTTGGTTTTTGTGACGTATTTGATTAACACTATTTTGTCGTTTTAAGTACTTTCAATAATTCTAAAGCATAACAATTTAAAAAATAAATACTTCTCGAGAGAGAGTTCTAGTTAATATTAACCAAATTACAGAAAAGCGCCACGTAGCGGAGGACATTAAACGCACTATCTGGGCCGCGAATCGGCTTCTGTGTCCTCTCTTTACGTTTACTATATTACTCTATGCCTTCATCTCAGTTATCGCTTGAACCTTTGCGGGATCGGGGCGTATGCCGTCCTTGCTCACCACACAACCGAGGAAAGAAAGCTCCTTCACGCTGAATTGGCATTTTTCCTTGTTCAAGGTTACACCGGCTTTGGAAAGTCGCTCCAGAGTGCGATGCAGGCGCTCATCGTGCTCTTTCTGGTTGGAGGCAAAGACTAGCACATCGTCCATCAGGTTCACCACCCCGGGATTCCGTCAAGAATTTCGCTCATGCGCTTCTGGAAATACTCAGGAGCTGAGGTTATCCCGAACGGCAACCTTTCGAAGCAGTAACGGCCGTATGGCGTGATGAACGTGGTTAACCGCTGGCATTCTTTCGCCAACTTTACTTGATGGAAACCCGAGTTGGCGTCGAGTTTTGAAAACACCGCAGCTCCACTGAGCAACGCTAGAGTATCGTCAACTGTGGGAAGTACGAAACGCTCCCGTCTTACATTCTTGTTGAGTTGAGTCAAGTCAACACAAATGCGTACATCTCCGGACGGCTTTAAGACCGGAACTATGCCCGCACACCACTCAGTTGGGCCTTCGACTTTTCTAATGACTCCATTGGCCACCATTTTGTCGAGTTCTTTTTTACCCCTTCTCGCAACGGGATGGGAATACGACGGGCGTTGTGAATGGCGTAGGGCACACACTCTGGTTTCAGACGAATGCAATATTCGCCTTTCATGGTTCCAAGACCATTGAACAAGGAAGGATAGCTCGTTTCCACCGATACTTGATCGACAAACTTTACTATTCCTAAGGCTTCGATGGCTGGTAAGCCTATGATGACAGACTTTACTGATTCAACGACAAAAACCGTTTGTCGAGTGGAATTACGCTTCCACAAAATGGTGGCAACGAACTGTCCTTTGACCTTCAACTCCTCATTGCCTGGCCCCTTTAAAGCGACATTAGAACGCTCAAGCTGCCCTGGTAATCCTGGGAAGGACGCTGGGACTACTGAAACTTCAGCTCCCGTGTCGACTTTCGCAGAAACGACCGTATCATTGATAGACACCTCTACCGTTCTAGCTTTGGCGCTTGTAACTCCTAAGGAACAGACAAAGTTCCTGCGGTTCGCGGTTCGCGTTCCAGTCTCGACACTGCTGGCGCCTACCTTGGAGGCTCTTACTTGTTTAGTCGAGCAGACGGCGGCGAAATGTCCTCGGTTCCCGCACTTGTGGCATACTGCTCCTCGGGCTGGGCACGAAGAACGGGAATGCGGGCCTCTCCCGCACGTTGAACACTTCGGAGCGCTGTTGGCGTTGTGTCCGACGCGTTGACTGTTCTTTGTTCTTGGGCGGTGCCCGTGGGGCTTCCCTTCACGGCGAACCGCGTCGACCTCGGCGCTCGACGACACAGCCTCCGAAAGTTCCGTAGAACCACTGCGAAGCTCCTTTTGTTGTCGTTGCACACTTTCTTTCAGACGTGCCTTCGCAAGGGCGCTTGCCAGTGTCAGCGTCGCATCCATCTGAAGAGCCTCGGAGAGCTTGGCGTCGCGTAGGCCCACAACGAAGCGGTCGCGAACCATCCGCTCTTTTACTTCGCCGTAGTCGCACCGGTCTGCCAGCGTATGTAGGGCTGTGGCAAACTGGTCCACCGTCTCGCCTGGTTCCTGACAGCGGCGATGGAAGCACGCGCTTTCATAAACCAGGTTGCGTGCGGCGACAAAGTAGTCGTCAAACTTTTGCTTGACAACGGCGTATTTCTTCGAGTCTTCTTCCGACAGGTTGAAGGTCTGGAATATCTTGCGCGCCTGCCGTCCCATGGTGTACAGTTGGGTCCGTACCTGAGCTTCCTCTGTCCGCTCGTTCAGTCCAGAGGCGAACCGGTAATCGTCGAAGTCCTGAACCCAAGCAGGCCATTCCGACGTTTTTTCGAAGTTGAAGCTCGGCGGCGGCTGTACCGGAAAAGGTCCCGGCTGGAACAAAACCTTGTCTTCGTCGCCGGGCATGCCTGGTTACCCTTGGATGGCGGCCACGGCAGAAAGTGGGCGACGGACCACAAGGAATGGCAGGTGTCTCATCCCACTTCTGACACCATGTCGTGTTTTCGACCGGGATGAACAGAAGACTTCCAGCCGCAGGCCAGGACGGACAGGCCCAAAAAAGCCCCGAGTTTATTCCAGCAATCCAATATATACAGAGGTCCGGTCACATGATAGATAGACATGAGCAGCGGGTACACTTTCCGCAAGTCATAATCGAGCGTGTTACAATACCGCGTGACAGTATCGCGCTATACGCAGAAGGCCGATAACACTACAGCTATCTCAGGGACTCGTTGGCGCCGTTTAACAGAAAGCCGGAGCCGCCTGAATTCAATGGTCGGATTCCTTGGCTAAGTTGATACAGCGGAAAAGGGGTCTATTTCCCGTCGCAGACGTAACAATGGAGACGACGGCTCCGGAAGTGAACAGCCGGCGGAACAACGAGCCCTGGTCATAGCGGCCTAGGCCATGACGATCCCGGGTGATTCCGCAGCGTGACTCGGGCTATGATAGCCCGGAACAGATAGCCTGGAGTGGGAAGGACTATCGGAAGCCTGGACACGGACTCCAACTACGAGCTGTGAACGACGGGCGATAACCAGGATCGGAAGGCCCGGCCTGCCGGCTCTCGAGGACGGGCAACCGGGAAGTATACAGTAAACCAATTCGCTTTCTTCTCGTTGCGTTGTGGTACTCTTTGGAAGACGGGCAAAGCACAGACCGATGGGGCGACGATTATTATATTTATCCCACAAAGAATAACAGGTGTTTCTTCGAATACTTTCAAAAATACCTACAAGAAGAGTGGTTGTGAAAGAAAAAAAAAACTTTGTTTTTGGTGAAGGAAAGGAGAGCCAAGCCGTCGTCAAGGATGGCAAAAACAAAAAGAAAAGAAAAAGAAAAAGAAACAGAAACTGTAGAGCAACAAAATTACCCATAAATAACTATTTACCTTTTCGATTCGTAAAAACATATGGTTCCAACAGACTGCTTCTAAAAATCGTCTATGCAACAACGCACGCGTAGCATGAGATTTCTGGCAATGGAGATGAACGGCACGGTTTCGATTTCGGTTGCACCGTTGATGAAGTGGTGCATCTCTGTACGGCAGGAATATAAAGTCAGCACTCGCTTGCATTGCACCCATTCATCTTCGTGAGGGCCCCCGGTGAAACACTGACCTACAGCGGCCATTAGGGCCTGCCTACACTTGGCGAGGAGTAGGACTAGACCGGCCGCGCCCCATACGTTTCTGGCGGCTTGGGTACAACCCGAGAGTGCAGCATAACCCTCCTTGGTCACGGACAATTTCAGAAGCCTAGGACACTGAGACGATGGAACAGGATGATCGGCTCAGTACACATCTTCCTGTGTTTAACAGTGCACAATGTCCGGTATGTCAGGAGGACCCCAGGATTATGCGCCATCGTTCTATCTGTATTGGTAGGCAACACCTACAGTATTATCGATTTATGCAAAATCAGCTACTTGGAAATGCATGCATTATATTTAGTCCTGACGGGTTGTAGTAAATTCATGTTGGCAGATCGAAGCCGAAACCGTGAGCAATGGGTTCCCAAGATGCCTTGCGTGGCACACACGCTGCTAGGATTGCTTCAATTTTGAAGGTCTATTAGAAACCTGCTGAGCGTCATCGAAAATTTCTTAAGTCGGTACATTTGGACAATCTAAAGTACGCGTGAAACATGTGGGTGTACTAAAGTTTCCACTCGTGCAGCAGGCGGAAGGCTGGCGATGGGAAAACGCAGATGATTTTCTTATGCATCTAGCAAACATAATATAAAAAAACGAGAGGATTTGTATTTTATTATTTTTATTCTACAAGTATGCTTAAAGCCACACCCTCGTTATAAACATAATATATTTATTATCCGCGTTTTTGTATCGCTGCAGCCTTCTCACTGCTGAACGAGTGGACACTTTAGGGCACAATCACACTTGAGGAGTGCTTTTAAGTCGTCCTAAACTTTGATTTAGGGGGCTTTCAACGGCTCCCAGCAAGTTCCTTATTAAAACCATAGATTTATTTTTACAAATTAAAAAGTTAATTAGTAAACTCTTGAAAATTTGTTGCTAATTATTACAGATTTGTGAATAGTGAAATTTCAACTCGAGTCGAATTCCAATCGAAGAGGGCCGGGTAAAAACTAGAGAGTCGAATGCCACAGTGAATACAAAAACTATTACAAATTGTATTCGCAATGTTTTCAGGTCTTAAAAAAAACACATAGTTGAGTAGAAAGCACTACCTGTTTATTTTCTTGCAGAAAACACAGAACGAAGATGGACAAGCACGAATAAAAATGGTCTTAATAAACACATTTAAACGACAAACCTAAGACAAGGCTCACTGTTGCGTCTCCCGATCCACATGCTGATGCGCAGCGTGCTGAATGTATGAATATGATTGAGCCGTTTGAATCGGTTCAGCCATATGCTCTCATTTCTTTTGCGCAGTACAGGTTACATTATTAAAAAGAGGAATAGATTAGATTTAGAATGAATGTTGCATAAAAATTGGTAAATTAGATTACTGAATAGAAAAATGATTTACCGGTAAGTCAAAATTAGCCGATACTTTTTCACTGCGTTCAAGAGCTTCAAATGTCAGGATACCTTGTAACATCGAAAACCAAAAATTAAATAAAACTTGGAACATCAAGAACACAATGCTTATTCACATTTTTATGTTGGTTTGAAAACGATCCTTTCGTACCTGCCATTTGAGGATTTTGAATCGCGGGATTGAAAACTATACATCATCTGAATTTTCGTAGAACTACTGCCGCTTATCTCGCATGTAATAAAAAGCTCACTTAGGTTTGACATTATCTGAGTTTTGCTATCTTGCGGGAATCTCATTGTAGAGGCTGTTTAAGTTGAATTAATTTTCTTTTTTAAGAAGAGAGGAGTCGACAGTTTATAGGTTCCTTCCAGACGCACATGAGAAATGAACCGTCAACCTTCGCACTCATTTCGTAGTCCCAGTTCGAAACACAAGAAACCACTATTTAAACTATCCAGGCAAAGGACCCCACCTCCTTTTATAAAGCTGAGCAATAATCGTTGCTTTTTTAATGGTTTGTAAGATATAGAAGCCAATAAAACTGACATATTTCAGAATTTTCTAAATGTATGACTATGCGATTACAAGGCATTTTAAGCTAGAGTTCCGTCGATATATCAACTTTATCAACTTTTAAATTTTGCGAACAACCGCGAATTGGGCGATTGTTACCGAACCCTATGAAAGTATGTCTGACGTTTTGTCTAGAGAGTTTACATACTGTTTTCTGGGGGTTTCGAGCCTAAAGTTTGATGTCCGATCACCTCAACCATCCAGCGCGTCTGTTGAGAGTCTTTTTTTATTTTTAGCTTTGCTGCATCTTGACAAAAAATTTCAGGCCAATGAGCAATGCCACCTTCGAGCATCAGCTTTTGCTCAAGTTTAACAAGGTATAGAAAGTGACTGTTGCTCGCTAGGGAGCTATAAACGTCTTCAAAATATTCGGATGCTATTGTCTGCACATATAGTGCAACAAAGAGAAAACCTATTCCTCCTGCGTTAATTTTTCCTGTTAGATTATTTTGATGTCGCGTTTATCACGGTTGCAAGTGATAACCTGTAGATTCTGAAGTATTTGAAAGGGTAACGCTTCCTTTTTTTAATAACGTTATATTACTTTTTTAAAGGAATTCGACAGTCTAATTGAATACTTTTAAATCAAGAGTAATTGTGATTTTAATAGATTCTTTGTTTTCTGTAGCATGTAAAAACTGTGTACTGGTCTTGCGGCACTAGCCCTGAAACCTCGCTCGACGCCGCGGGGAGCGACGGGTTAGCATAAATTATTAGTTTGATTATCGCCGCTCTTAGTCTTTTGATAATAATTCGCGTATGGACCTAACGATTAAGAATAGGTTTATGGTATACAAACTTGCTATAGGTGACATAAGATCCTTGAATTGGAAATGGCAGCATCCGTGGTGTAAGGGTTTCCACCGACAGCACGCAAGAAGCTGGGAGCATGATGGCTTCGTTAGAGGATTACAAAACGCGAAATACTTTCTGTAGTGTTCCGTACCGGCCACGGGCTCTGATAAGATTGTATAACCCCGATGACGTGTGCTCGCCCGGCATGCAGTGTTATCTATAAAAGAGCGCTGCTGTCTGGGAATAAAGGCTTTTTGCGTTGCTGCCACCAAGGCGTCTGTCTGCTGCTTAGAACAGAACATCTGGCGACGAGGATGGGATTTGGCGCGCAGTCAGCCGCTGCCGGCCAGCAGCAGTCACTAGGTTGAATCGCCCACGGTGCAAGGCGACACGGAGCCCTTGCAGCCAGGATTTCATCGACGGCCTGGAGCAGCGCAGGAACGCCGCGTGGAAGTAAGGCGTTACGGAGCCCCTGCATGAACTTCAGCGGCCGGTTGGAGCAAGTGAACGAGCACGGGCAGTACGGACAAGGCGCATCGAGGAAATCCGCTCTACAGATAAGTGAAGTTTGCTCATTATGGCAGAACCAGGCCATGGCCCTAAGCTCGGCAGGATGACAGAATTCAACCCGAAAATCGACAACATACGCTCGTATTTCGAACGCTTTGAGAACTACGTAGACATAAATGATGTCCCTGAAGAGAAGAAACTTAAGTTGTTTCTCAACGTACTCGGAGCGGAGGCATATGAAGAGTTAAAGAAGATAGTCGTGCCTCATTTGCCGTCTCAGAAGACCTTCGGGGAAGTTAAACAGCTTCTAGAAGGTCATTTCAGCCCAGCTCACTCAATCATTGCAGAGCGTTGTAAATTTAATCGTCGAATGCAACATGAAAATGAAGGTGTCAAAGATTTCATCACGGAGCTGAAGCACCTGGCAAGAGATTGCAATTTTGGCACGTTTCTAAATGATGCACTAAGGGACAGACTGGTAGCTGGTTTGCGTGACGAAGAAACGCAACGGGCTCTTTTGCACAAGCAGACCTGACGTTTGAGCTGGCATGCAAAACGGCGCTAGAGAAAGAGCTAGCTGCACAACAGGCAAAGCAAATGCATGAATTTGACGGAAAACCGCACAGCGTCAACGCCGTTCGCGGCGAACGACACCGTGATAAGGGAAAGGAATCGGGGGCAGTATCACGGTCGAAAGATAAGCAAGATGAAGAACTGCGTAGTGCTTGCTGGCATTGCGGAAAGCGTCATAGGGCAGAAAAATGTTGGTATCGGAACCACACTTGCCGAAATTGTAACAAAAAGGGGCACTTGCAAGCCGTCTGCAAGAAAGGAGCCAAAACAAAGGCTGTGAGATACGTCGACACCACGGACGACGAATCCGAAGAATTGAGCTGCCATACCGTGTTCTATTCAGGCAAACATTCAAGGGGCTACAGCGTAGACCTCAAGATTGAAGGGAAAACTGTCTCTATGATAATTGACACGGGTGCAGCGGTCACGATCGTACCAGAGCGTGTGTACAGACAGTATTTTCCGCATGTAAAATGCGTCGAAACAAATGTGTCATTGCGCACTTACACAGGGGAAAAGCTGAAAGTGCTTGGAAAAGCAAAAGTTTTGGTAGACCATGAAGGAAGCGAGATCACTTTGCCCGTAGTGATAGCACAAGAGAACGGAACGTTGATGCCCGCTCTTCTGGGAAGAGACTGGCTGGAAAAATTAAAGATAAACTGGAAAGCAGTGTACAGTATGTCCGCGGATAGATCACTGGATCAAAGGGTAGATGCATTACGGAAGAAGTATTCCCAGGTTTTCAAGAGCGCCCCGGGCATCGTCAAGAACTACGAAGCTCGCATCTATGTAAAAGAAGGGGCTCAACCAGTGTTCTCAAAAGCACGGCCAATACCGTTTGCGATGAAAGAGGAAGTAGCAAAGGAGTTGGAAAAGCTTGAGCAAAGCGGAATCCTGAAGAGGGTCACGAAAAGCGACTGGGCAACACCTCTGGTGGTGGTCGCGAAGAAAGGCGGCGCAGGATTACGATTATGCGGCGACTACAAGGTCACGGTTAATCCTGTTCTGAAAACTGACCATTACCCTTTGCCATTGCCGGAAGATTTGTATTCTATGCTTGCCGGAGGAAAGATCTTCTGCGTCCTAGATCTATCGCAAGCCTATCAACAAGTGCCGCTAGCTGAGGAAAGCAAAGCGTTGTTAACTGTGAACACGCATCTCGGATTATTTCAATTTCAGCGGCTTCCGTACGGCATCGCTAGCGCCCCGGCTATCTTTCAGTCATTAATGGACGAAGTTTTAAAAGGGATTCCAAAGGTGGGCTGCTATATCGACGACGTCATCGTCGTAGGCGACAACATAGACGACTGTCAACAAACCGTGGAAAAGGTGCTTGAAAGACTGGCAAAGCACAATATCACAGTAAAAGAACAGAAATGTGAATTTTTCAAGCAGTCCGTCGTTTATCTTGGGCACAAAGTGACAACTGACGGCATTTTTCCAACTGCGACAAAGATAAAAGCAATCACGGAAGCACCTCAGCCAAGCAACGTAACCGAACTGCGAGCCTTCTTGGGCCTGCTGAATTTCTACGCAAAATTCATCAAAGACCTAGCTACAGTTGCTGCGCCAATGTATGATCTACTCAAAAAGGACAAGAGTTGGGTTTGGACGGACGCATGTTCAAGATCGTTCGTGGAATCTAAGCAGCGTCTCATCGACAGTGAAGTTCTGACATTTTACGACGTGAAAAAACCGATCGGATTAAGCTGCGACTCGTCCGCCTACGGTCTTGGAGCCGTTATTTTTCACGTCATGCCCGATGGTTCAGAGAGACCTATCGCCTTTGCCTCCAGAACATTGAACGCAGCGGAGCGTAACTACGCACAAGGCGAGAAGGAAGCCCTGGCCATAATTTTTGGTTTAAGCAGGTTTCATAGATACCTGTATGGACGCAAATTCACACTCTATACAGACCATCAACCGCTGTTGGGCATTTTGGCATCAGATAAGCCAATTCCTTCTCTGGCTGCAGCGAGGATTCAGCGTTGGGCTATCACCTTAGCAGCTTATCAGTACACGCTACGGCACAGAAACGGCAAAAACATGGAAGTTGCCGACGCACTTTCAAGGCTGCCACTTCCAGTCAAGCATAAAGACGACACCAAAGAATGTCTTGCAGTCTTTGATTCAACGCCTCTCACTGCGAGCCAGGTGGCGGGTGCGACTAAAAGGGACCGCATTCTTTCCAAAGTAGTGCAGTTCACCTTATCTGGCTGGCCCGTGCACTACGATGATCAACTGCAGCCTTTTTACGTTCGTCGAAACGAACTATCGTACGAGCAAGGCTGTGTCACGTGGGGCCAACGAGTCATCATTCCGGACGAACTAAAAAACGCAGTGTTAGCATTGTTGCATGAAGAGCACCCAGGAATGCAAAGAATGAAGATGCTCGCGAGGTCTTTTGTTTGGTGGCCGTTGATTGACAAAGACATCGAAGCCATTGTCCGTCAATGTAAAGTGTGTCAAACGACCTTGCCTGCGAAGGCACCAGGACCACTTCATCCATGGACTTATCCAACTCGTGTTTGGCAGAGAGTTCATGTCGACTTCGCCATGAAGGATGGCTCGAACTTATTCCTTCTAGTAGACTCCTACTCAAAGTGGATAGAAGCAAAATGCCTCCGTACTACAACGACATCAAAAACAATCGACTGTCTCAAAGAGATATTTGCAGCCTATGGCTACCCGGAAGAACTGGTTAGTGATAACGGACCTCAGTTTACTTCGCACGAGTTCTCCGATTTCGCCGCTTCTTACGGAATTCGACACACTCGTACGCCACCGTACCATGCTTCGTCGAATGGGGCAGCAGAAAGGCTAGTTCAGACAACAAAAGCTTCTCTACTCAAGCAAGTGCTTCACGATAACTTAACAGGCCAGCACAGAACTCTGCATCAGCGACTTAGCGACTTCTTGCTTGCTTACAGGAACACCCCAAATTCGGTAACGGGAAGAACGCCGGCTGAGCTGTTCCTGAAACGACAACCTCGAGTAAAGCTTTCGCTCTTGAAACCAAGTTTTGTGCAGGACATGAGAAGTCGTCAAAACCGAGACGCCACACATCGCAACGAGGGCCGAGGAAGGGACCTGCAGATGGAAGTTGGTGATCCAGTTTTCGTGAAGACTACGAGAGGGGAAACCCTGTCGTGGGAGGAAGCTGTCCTGGCACAACGCGTAAGCGACTCTACGTTTGTAGTCAAGGTCGGAGATCATTTTCGTTTTGTCCATATCGACCATTTGAGACCCAGGTGGACATCTGGACCGAAGACATCCATCCACCCGGACGTCGCGCAAGAAGCAGAGCCCGCTCTACGTGCCAGTAGTCAGCAGGACTTTACAACAACCCTTCCCGAACGTGAGACCTCTGGTGAATCCATGGTTAGCGGTCCTACTGCGGAACAGCTGGACGACGTACGCTTAGGTGACGCCACTTCAAGAGAGCAACTGGCATCGCAGCCTGAGGCAGAACACTCAGCAGCGCAGCCCTCAAACATCACCACGGCTACAGCCATGGCATCACCCGAAGAGGCCCCTTTGCGAAGAAGTAATCGCACAAGACGTCCACCAGATCGCTATCAAGCCTCCAATTATGAACGCGAAAAGAAACGCGTGTAGCTTTAATTTAAGGAGGGAGGAATGTTCCGTACCGGCCACGGGCTCTGATAAGATTGTATAACCCCGATGACGTGTGCTCGCCCGGCATGCAGTGTTATCTATAAAAGAGCGCTGCTGTCTGGGAATAAAGGCTTTTTGCGTTGCTGCCACCAAGGCGTCTGTCTGCTGCTTAGAACAGAATTTTTGGTCAATCTATTGCATGAAGGTATGATTTAGATCTAACATAGGCATGGAAGGACTCTTTTACCGTATGAACGGCGTTTTTTCCAAAACCAAAATTTTCGCCGGCAAAATTGATGTTCGATGTCTCCAATTATTCAAATGATAGAAAGCCGAAAGTCGAATAGAATTACTCAGACAAACATTATTCGATTTGAATTAGAAACTCGAATATTCGCACACCCCTACTAATTGCTGCTTTTCTTTCAATTCTTAAAGTCCACTGTAACTGAAAGTTTGTTCCCAAAAAGAGTTTTTTTTTTTACCACCCAATTTCTAAAGACTTTTTGGGGTATTCACAGAGACACCCGGCATGTATATTCACTAAGAACGCAAGAACATTTTCACTTAGTTATTACCTGCCTCAGTGTCCTTCCGCCGTATGGGAACACTCACATGGCCACACAGACCGTCATATCGAGACGAGTAGATGCAATGATCTCGAAATAATAGTCCACAAACCTTGTCCCATCAAAGCTTTTGACAAACTTGACGGGTGAAGTTAATGCTGATGTTGATGTGAATTACGTGCCTAAAAAGATCACCAAGAATTGACATCATAATTGTATGATGTCAAACCTTCATGATTTAACTTCACCATTTAATGGCTGGTTTGTGTGTTTGGTATCGCTGTCGACATCTAGTTTATAAGCAGACAATCATAATATGCTCTTTCTGAGATCGTTAGCCCAGTTAAACGAATTTGACACTAGTGCCACCCCACTGAAAGCGGAGAACTATTTTTCTTAATAGGAGTGGGATGGCTGTGCTAGTGTACTGACGGGAGAAGAGTACTTTGGAATAAGAGGCATTCTACATTCACACGTACGTTTTTAACGGACTAATTAGTTGTTGTACGCGAAATTGTTAGTACTTTATAAAAAAATAGGCATTATGCATGTACACAAATACACTAATATAGTTGCGACAAACCAACGAAAATAGTCGGACAAGCGTGCCGCCTTACATACAAGAGAAATACGTTGGAACGAGAGATGTATTGAAATCAACTAATAATTGTTTTTAGCGCTGTTTTTTTTCATTTCCAGAGATTACATTTCGATAACTAGAGTACGTGTTCCCTCTCGCCCCACACCCACGGCGCACTTACGCATGCGCGCTTACGCTTGGCATTTACATACGCGCACGCACACGCGCACACACACTTCCAAACGCACGTACGTACACGCACGCACGCACGCACACTTGTACACGCACACGCACACACGCCCAAACGTGAGCGTATTTAAGCATACATACGTACATACGCGTATGTTCATTGCGCAATAAACGAGTGCATAAATTACCCAGGCCCGCAAAAGCACGTGCGTGCTTGTGGGAGGGACAACATTACGGCACAAAACAGGGAATGTTCCGTGACTATCGTTTCGATGGGAAAGTCATGAAACCGCGGCGGACAGATTTTTTTCTAGGAGGGATGGGTCAAACTATTTAAGGCAGTAGTAAGGGTCATTGGCTTTTTTGAACACGCACACAGACCGGAGATCTCCGGCCATCCTGTTGTAATTGCACTGCGAGTTCTTGACGAGATCGCTTTCAGAGCTGACAGTCTCACGCGGAGGAACAATGGCGTCCAAAAATAGATGCCTAATTGAAGACGTGACGCAAGCAGTGCACGCACGTATGAGTAAGAGCGTCCGAGTAACAAACAAAGGCCCTGACGCACCCTAACGGCTCCCGAGACAGTGAACTCGGAAGGTCGGAATGCCTTTCGTTGCAGGCGTTACGTGATAGACACTGGGGTGACCCCGCGCTTCACGCTTCCTTGACGTTTTAAAAAGAGCTAAGGGTGAACAAAAGCGATGCCGGTGAGCGCTCACGTCGCAGCTGGCCAGGTCTTCACGGCGGCCAGAATGCTAGGAAAGTCTTAGTAGTGCGCACTTGTAAGTACGACGAGAACAAAATAAAATAACTTATTATATCATACTGCCGTGCGCGTGGCGGAGTTCGGAACGCGCGCGACTACCACGAGGAGGAACGGGTTTTGAACCACGCTCGGCCAAGTCCTTTGGCTTTTTTTTTACGCACACATATATGTTTTAGCGACTGGTAATTCAGAGATTTATTAGAAACACAACGCGAGAATCGGCAATACACCTATTGCTATATTACCCAAGAATCAAGGAGAATGCAGGGATTGGTGTTCCACGCGCCGCACGTGCTGGCCTCAGCAGTAGTAATTTTTCTAAAGCAAATACCTAAAACAAATGGCATCTTGCACGCGCATTCGTCAGCGCTTTATTTTGTTTTTTTACTTCGAATCTTTTATACGGGGAAGGCGTGCGCGTGTGGCGCGTGGAACATCAATCCCTGCAGTCTCCTTGATGCTTGGGTAATATAGCAAATGGTCTATTTGTTCTTGCAAATTCCCCTTTGTGGGTTCATCTCCATGCAGTATAATTTCACTAGGAAGATTAGCATGACTACCTATATTGTTATATCATCTATTTGCAACCCGGCCTCAGCATCTGCATTGACGTCTCGGTTGACGTCTAGCTTTATGTTTGGCTTGAAGTCTAGGTCGACGTCTAAGTTGATGTTTAGGTTGACGTCTAGGCTGAAGTCTATGTTGAAGTGTAGGCAGTGTTTTACACATTTCTCCAAAAAGGAACAAAAGCTCTTTTCTTGTTTCTTCTCAAGTTTGGAACGAGATGGAACGAGTCATTTTTCGTTCCTTCTTAATCCTCAAAACGAGGACTGGAACATGGCATTACTTAGTGTAACTTTCGCGCTTTTTTGTTGAAAAATTGTGCAGGATAATCTGTAGACAAAATAAGGCAAGCAAGGGAAAATATCCACATTGAACCGAGTGTCGCGTCCCCTCGACCACACTTGTTCCAGTTCTTTGTTTTGAGTATCTCTCGCACACTACCCCATCTCTTGAAATTAAAAGGTTGAAATAGTAAACAATAAAAAAAGTATTTAATTACCACTACATTTGTGTAAAATTGCAGATATATAGACAGAAAATAAAAAAACTCAATTCCTCGTGCCCTTGAAAACGTCACGAGTTTCCGTTCCAGCTCCACCGATGCAAGGTAAAACGCAGGCGTTCCTTCGTTCCTCTTAAAAGGAACGCGATTCAGGAACGTTGTTCCTTGGAACACTGTTCGGTACATCACTTAGTCTAGGTTAAAGTCAAGGTTGAGGCTTCAGGTTGACGTCTAAGTTGACGTCTAGGTTGATGTCTAGGTGGACGCCGTTGTGACGTCTAGGTTGATGTATAGGTTGACGCCGTCGTGACGTCTACGTTGTCGACTATACCAATATTACTATGAACTTGGGCGCAAGGGTCTGACCAATCATCGATATCCAGCTTGTTGCATATTTTCGCTACATAAGCAGTTTCCGCCCCCCCCCAAAAACAAAAGCGTGGTAAAGCGCATGTGTATGCGCCATAAATATCGGCGGAAAAGCTTGGTTCTTGACAGCAGGAACGAGTAAAAAGTATAAGAACACGAATACTTTGATCAGTCAAGCTGTGTTACGTAATGTACATGAAGACGCTCGGGTGGAGGTTTTAAAACTCGTTTCATAAAAGTACTTGTAAAAAAAACTTTATGTGAGATTAACATGTCCATGGTTAAATATCAACACGCACTTTCACAAGCACAAGCACGATCTGCGACACTGTACTCTGCTTGAGCTGTGTTGTGACTCTTGACAAGCGTTGCCCAGTGCCATGCAGTTGACCCAGCGTCATAACACGCACATTCGCAAGCCCCATGATCTGCGACAATGTCAATCATGTGGAGCTGCGTGAAACTGAACAAGAGTCGAAATGGGCAGCGGCTGTGGAAGGTCGGGCCTAGATTATCTGCCTGTGGTACTAGAGCCTCACTCTCACTGCAGTGGTTCTTCAGGTGAGCCTCCGAAGGCTGCGGGTCACCAGTGGAGGTAACTTGACGTAGCGCAAGCAGCATGACGGGAACGGAAGTTGTCGGCGTAGGCCTTCTTGGCCGTCGTGTGCAGCGCCTGCGGCACGTCCGCTAGTCGACGCTGTCCTTGCGATCCGGGGTTGCCTCTCCAGGATCTCGCTGTCGCTCAGGTCCACGTTCACGTTGTGTAGCATGCTCTTGATCACCTGCGTCGGGCAGGTGTTGTCCTCGATGAAGTCGACGCTATTCCTGAGCCCCCGTAGCGTTGTAGTTGGGCTTTTCCGAGGTGTCGACCCAAGGCCTGAGCCACGCGGAAGCTGTCTGCTTGGTGGGGTGCCCCGTGAGCGCCCCATGCGTCTTGGACCGGGAGGCATCCTACCACTTTGTGTGCCCCTTGTAGCTGTGCAGCCTCGTCTGCGCACTGGCGCTTCGGATCTCACTCAGGACGACAAGCTGCATCGCCGTCCGGAGAGCAAAATTCGTGTGCGTGTCAGAGTTGGCCACCTACGTGGCTTCCGCACGGAGGAACGGAGTTCGAACCCCGCTCGGCCCGGTCCTCTCTTTTATCAATCGTTGCTTTCCTGTAAATGTCCAGGCCATTCTCGGCTGTCATCGTGTGTTCTGGCTCAGAAGGTTCCAGAACTCACCGCGAGTATAAAAGCAGCGATAAGAAGATGGTTCGGAGCAGTAGCCCTTCCGTCGCCCAACAGGATGCTCGATACATTAAAATCTAATATGTAAGCGCAAGTTCGCTTTATTATTTGTTTATCTTCAATTTTACATTGATCTTCTAGAGTTATTCGTGACATTCTGGTTGAAGCGTGAGGTAACATTTACCCACGATCAACGCTTCCATAAAGAGGACGACGAGCACACTCATAGAGGACACACGAATGCAACTGTGCAGAAAAAAGAATTACCGAGGACGACCAAAAACCATGACGAGCCATGCCAATTGATAACAAGCTGTGACAAACGACGCTGACGAACGATGACAACGATGAACGACGACAACGACGAACTACAATGAACCACGAAAACGAACTGCGGCGACGAACCACGAGCTTGCGAATATATGAATAATTTTGTATACATGTAAACCACGGCCACTTACTTTTGAGGACAATGACTCCAGCGAACAATCCATGGATATAGATATTAAAAAATATAGTCGAAGTTATTTGTAATCATGCGTGAAATCCCTCATGATAGTCGAGTTTCGCAGCCAAGCTTATACACGGTGTTGTTTTCAGGCTTTAGAGATTTGTTCCAAAAAGCGGTGAAAGTTACACTAATGCGGTTTGTGCAGGAGAGTTATGCATCCAGGGGACATAATATAGGGTGCAAAAACTCTGAAGGGCGGTGCGAAAAATCAGAATTCGATAGGATAAGTCAAATAATTACCTTGAAGTTGTTATGTAATCTTGATTTCGTGAAAATAAACATATGATTTCAAATAAAAAACTTGCTGATCGTCATTGAAAACCACTACATTAGGAAACTTTTGGAAGATTTGGGAGCGCGCGAAGCCCGGTATGCGATAAAGGAGGATGCTTTATCGTACCGCCACACTTGTGCAACGGGAGTAATCCTGAGGTCGAAAACTGAGATAATAAGAGAAGGAGAAATCTCGTGGGCGCGTTTTTGCTCCACGGGTCTGTTTCAGCAGTGGTAACTTTGGAGCACGACCGCAACTCCCATGCCTTCAAAATTTCCCTAACATAGACTTATTCAGTGGTTTTAAATGATGCTGAGCACGTTTATGATTGGAACCATATCTCTATCTTCGGTAAATAAAAGGTAATTAAAATATTTTACTTAATTAATCAACCTACGTCACTCTATTATGTCCCTCCGGTAATATGACGCATATGCGCAGACTGCATTCATGTGCGTTTTTACCTTTCACGGCCCTTGAAAAAAGATATAGAGCATTTTTGTGTGCCAGCATTAGGCTTCGGCCATTCGTTTACTCAACAAATCACAAATAAAATAAAAACATATAAGACAAAAAAAAAATTTACCTTACAACAAAATAGTTCTGGGGACGAGCCTCGGCGGCTTCGAGTCCAAGCGCCGCC
Organism: Ixodes ricinus; assembly: GCA_037355805.1. Taxonomy (NCBI): domain Eukaryota; kingdom Metazoa; phylum Arthropoda; class Arachnida; order Ixodida; family Ixodidae; genus Ixodes; species Ixodes ricinus. Next base: position 27,743 of record JAZHYW010021614.1, read on the forward strand.
CTGCGAATTCGCAGGTGTTGGGTTTGAATGCCAACCTAGGTGCCCATAATCTGACGGAGGCTTATTGTGGAAAGGAGCCGTGTAACCGAGATGTCGGTTACACGTGAAAAAATTTCAGGATGGTCGAAATAAATACTTAGTCCTCACATGAGACGTGCCAGACCCCTTTCGTTGGTTTGGCGCATAAAGCCCATAAATTTGATAGGGCGAGCCAAGTAACACCGAACTTACCCGGAACACGCGACCGGTTTTTCATCTCGTGGGAGTGGTATCCTGGCGGTATCCGAAGAACTGCTCTATGACCTAGCTCTGAATAAAACAGCTCGAGCAGGGGAGGCCGCTCGCTTGAGCGCCGACAATGCAGCAATTTCGCCGGCCGGCCAATCTACACTCCTCGCATCTTATTTGCACGAAGATGCATTGCTAAATTTCGAAACAGACAGTGATTGGTTGATTTCTTTTTGGAAGCGTTTCATCCTTCTGCTGAATAAACAAAAAGCGTAGATCGCCTCGCCACTGAAAATTGCTGCGTCGACTCATTACACGCAACGACAGCGGCCCTAAGGAAGTAGCCTCGCCTGATCGGACTCCTCGATTGAACGCTACGTCGTGAAGCAGTTCTTAAAGTGCCACCAAGATAGCGCTCCTTCGAGATTAAACACCGTTCGCGTGTTCCGGATAAGTTTGTTACACTCTACATCACGGTGGCGTTGCACCAATGTAACAAAATAAATAGGACGTGATTCAAAAAACAAACAAACTATATTTACATCGTTAACTGCAATTCAAGTTTGTAAATGGTAGCCCAGGGTGCTTCACTACGTAGGTGGTTCAATGAAATACGCCGGCTGACCGTATTCTTCTTCTTTACCCCTTATTTATATTATACGTGTGGCATTACATTAGGCCAGTTGGCATCCCCGTAAAATATAATGTCTTGCAGTGTCGATTACCGTCTAAAATATATCCAAGTTGGCGTGCGTGAGGTCTAAATGGTCTGAGAAAATTCTAGAGTGAGATTTGCAAGAAAGGAGCTGTGTGGTTTAAAACAAAGCAAGAAATAGGGCAAAAATGGCAAAGCATTAAAACTTTGCAGCTTTAAATTCATTGAAGTGCATTCAAATCTATCCCTTGAAATATAATACAAGTCTACTGCACTGTTTTGTTACAAACTCAGGCCTGTATTTGTGGACTGCTGACCAGATTTACCCAGATTTTGAAGATTTTAGCGTACGTTTTGTATCTTGAAGCATGATGCTCTGTTGATATGCCATGTATATTACTGCGAAAGTAGTTAGTGGGACACTTCGCGGGTTTCGCACCGTCAACCGCGCTCCACACCGACGCGAGCCATTTTCGGCATTGCGCTAAAACATTCTACTTTGATGTCACGCCACTGATGTAACGCCGCTCGACACGACTCTGACGTCATGCCGGGCATCACGACACCTGTCAGCTGGCGTCGCCTTATTGAAAATAATACTTCAGCCCTGATTTGTTATGAGACCCTCTCAGCCCTTTGAACCCCTCAGCTCTTCAAGCCCTTCAGCCCGTCAAACCCCTTCAGCCATTGAAACCCCTTCAGACCATTCAGCCTTTCAGACCCGCTCAGTCCTTCAACCCTTTAGACGCCAAAATGACTGAACCATAGACCAAAATGCGGCTTAAAACGTTATTGAAAACGCAATTTCAGACATTGAGTTTTACATGCATGATGCAACTAAAAATGATGAAATCCAACGTTTACTCAAACCCGTGCGTAAGCAGCTAAAGATAAAAGCGATCAGACTAAATAGGGGCAACCGAGTACTTTGTTGTAAAAAATACCCTTCGAGAGGCTCACAATGCCGCTGCGTAAATGACTGAGATGTACGATTTCCAACTCATAAAACCGGAGTAGGTGCACTCACACGCACACACGCACACATTGTCAGTGGCATGTTTAACAAAAACAAAAAACGCGCAACCAGCATCCACCGCCATTAAGAAATCCTGAACACAGTCATAGGTGTCGTTCCACGGCGCCAACAGGGTGGCGTCTTCGGTAATTTTTCGCTCGCCAAATGCTTTTGAAGCTGGACGGACGAAAATGCGTAAGGAACAGGGCACTGAGAGACCTTCTTAATCCGCACACCCAGCTGCTATCGTTGGTACGCATTTAGTGGTCACTTGTTGACGGAGAAAGAAGTCGGGCGACTTGCTTTTGAGAAAGGCAGTATTTTGAATGTCTAAATATAGGTTACATTTAGACAAAGAGAAAGAAGTCTCCTCCCATTTTTCCCACGTACCCACTCTCCCTCGTGAGCGAGGAATTGTCGTCTTTGGGCTCTCCTTGTCCAATCCGTAAAACGCATACACAGCGATGGGGCTGCGTTTGCTAAGGTCACGACAAGGAGGGGAGAGGGGAACGTCTCCACAATTTCCAAGACTCGTTGCTGCCGCCCAATACAAAAAATTGTCAAGCGGCTTCCCCGATGCATATATCGTGAAGGGTCACGTGATCTCCTCCACAGACTAATTAAAACGATTTTTGATGGGGATGTGATTTCACGGAAAGGATTGGGACAGACCCCACATGCCTCTGAAAAACAAAAACAATGACGGGTCTATCACACACTTTAGAGATTCTTGACGGGTACGTCTTGCCCCTTCAAAAAACTTTGAAGAAGAATTCAAACCCCTTAAACATTCTTAAAGGTACATCAAAACACTTAAGAAATACTGGTGGGCCCCATAGACAGATTTTTAATAGTGAGCTCGCACCATGACGTCACATTATCATGTCAAGTCACGTTGCACAGTGACGCCAAGCGACTTAATGACGTCCGGTGACACCGTGAGTTACGTGATGTCATAACGTCACGTGACACTGCGACGGCATGTGATAATCAGACGTCACGTGAGAATACGCCATTACGTGATAACATGACGGCACGTAGAAACATAAACATAAAAGTACTGATAATGGAAACAATAAAAACAAAGCGTTTTTTCTAATTATGCCAGTAAGAAACTCCGGGAGTTAAAACCAATAAAGCTAGCTGAGTGTTAAGCCGGCGAAAGCACGGGCGTTGAATTAGGTAGGGCTACACGCTTAAAGCTCGAGTGCGCGACTTTGGAGGTGTTTTTCAGTGACCACAAGGTGGTGTTAGTTTGTGTCCAATAACATTGCATAAGACGTTCAGGCAGCCACACCAACGATAGGAACAGTTCACGCAGACACTATGCAATTTCGTTGTTCCCTAGATTTCAAACTTGGCGCGCGACTTTCGAAATATTTTTTAATTGTTTAACAATTCCACGAAATGCTCTATACTTAAAACACCCTCACTGGTTCCAAAACCCTTTGAAATTTTCGTCTGGTGTGTTACCCGGTTACGTGCATATCAATTTCCTAGCTTTTTTTGAAGCATAAAATAGTAGTTTTCACTATAAACCGATCCAACAAAAGATAAACATTCATAAGCCGTGAGTAACCCAAGAATGTCTCAAGATGATTCGTATAAAAATAAATTACACAATAAATTCATAATAACTAGGAAGGCTCGTGATTTAAAAAAATTAAGGACACAGAAATAGACTGAGTGAAATGCTCAGGCAAGCAAAGAAAAATTATTTGCACTTTTTATTTAATAAAGCCACAATGTCAAGAGTAGACAAAACAATAAAAATAGTAAATCAAGTTCTAAATCGATCTCTTGTAAACAATAGCATTCTAGAAATTAAAATTGGTGATAGAATATTGTTTGGACAAGAACTCGCGAAATCGTTTAACAACTATTCTCCGTTCATAGCAGTCATAACCCTCTGTCGACAAGCAATCTAGAAACTCGCAATGAAAGCTGTGCCCTTCTTCACCCTACTGACGAATGCGAAGTTTTAAATACATTCAATTTGATCCAAGATAGTAAATCGAGTGACATTGACGATATTCAAATTAGGCCTCTCAAATACGTTCTGGACTTATTAGCACAACATTTACAATGTTGCAATTTCTTCGGCTACTTTTCCGCGTCAAATGCAAATCGCCAAGGTGGTGATTATTATTAAAGGTGGCGACAAGAATGATCAGTCCAATTACAGGCCCATCTCCATTTTACCCGGCTTCTCTACGTACATGGAAAACTCATCCACACCAGAGTTTCTTCGTTTTGCAACCAATTCTCTCGTCTGGCCCCTCGCAGTATGGCTTTCGAAAGGAGCGTTCGACTGAACTCGCCTTGCTAACCCAGAAATAAATAATCTTGAAATCATTTGAAGAAAAGTGTACCACTTTAGGTATATTTGTGGACTTTTCTGAGGCATTTGACCGCATTATTCATATCACTCTACTTAAAAAGCTTGAGTTTTACAGCTTTCGTGGGGTAACACTTAACGTTGTGATATCACATTTAGAACTTCGTCAACAATGTGTTTTCATCGACAATCAGCGTTCAGGTTTACAATCATTAACTGCCGGTGTTCCTCAGGGAAGTATACTGGGTCCTCTACCTTTTAAATATATATATCAATGATATTGTCAAACTTAGTACGGAGGCAACTTTTGACATTTGCGCCGATGACACAGGTTTATTTTTTTTCTGCGCAAGATAAGGAAACGTTTGCGCAAGTCGCAAATCATACTTTTGACTCGCTTCACAGATAAAGCTCTGTAAATTCACTCCTCATTAACACTCCCAAAACTAAGGCAGTGCTCTTTAAACCGAGGAATAAGTCTATGGTTTTCAACTACAACCTTGTTCTTTCGGCCCTCCATCATTGAGATAGTACCTAGTACTAAAAACCTAGGCGTAGTTTTTTAGAAACATTTTTCATGGTATTTTCAGATTGAAAGACTCATTCGCAAGATTTAGAAAGCCGTTGGTGTTCTTAACAGGTTTCTCTTCGACCTCCTAGTAAAAATTAAGCTCCTTTTATACAACTCTCTATTTTCTTCACATCTAAATTATTGTCATCTGGTTTGGGGAACCACAACATGAACCGAGAGAAACCATCTTCATGTCTCTCAAAAAAGGCCATGCGGAGTATCGTCAATGCCACATATGATTCTCATACACAGCCCCTTTTTAAGGATCTGCATATAATTCCAGTTACCAACCTGTATGACTACACAATAATTTTAAGATACACAGCGATCATAAAACTAAACAATCCTTTATTTCAAGAGATCGCTGGCCTAGCACGAAATATAAATGTTCATCCTACTTGTAATGAGGATATCTGGAAGGTACCATACAGAGGGACAAACTATGGAACGCAGATGTCGAGACACCACCTCCCATCATTATTGAACTATCTAAGGAGTAACAACTTCACCATAAAAACACTAACACCTCGTGCCATCAAAGATATGTTTCTTTAGCTCACTTAGTTTTATCTAGTGCCTTATGATATCAGTGTACCATTTCCCGGTTACAAGCGTTTACATGCTTTTCTCACTCGTTTCCCTGCTGCATGATTATCAATTTTGTTTACATTTTCTTACAATTTGCTTATCTGCCTCTGCCAAGAAAACGGGGGTGGGGCCCAGTCAAGCCAACATGTGTTGGCTTTTTGCCCATGCCCCTGTCGTCTGTACATATAGACGAAATAAACTGATTCTGATTCTGAAATACGAAGCGCCGATGCGGACTCTTTGGCGCACGCTCTCACCTTTACCTTCCATTCAATCCATCTGCTCCCAAATGACACCTTAGGGGCTCCGACGTCACACCTTAGCTTTCGCACTGTTTCACCTTACGGGTTTCGTAAGTGCACTGACTTTTCCAGCACTTTTCCTGCGTAGTATTATTAAATGAATACTTTCTTTGTTCGTTTATTCTGGCAGTGCGGCGTGAGAGAAACGTCTTTGTAGCCAACGAGAAGGAAGGATGCGGAAGGATCGCGCAGAAACCCAGTTTCCAGCGTACGCGGAAAGACCTTTGAGGCTCAAAACATTTTACGATTTGGAACATTCGAGGTCATTTTGAGCATTATGTGCAGACGGCGAAAGTGGTCACATCTTTTTAAAACGCGTAGGGGATTGCTTGAAGAGGGAAAAAAAATGGAGCTATACTTCGTTTTACTTTAAGTTCAGACGCAGCCGAAGCTACGAGCGAAGTGGACCAATCAAACGGAGTGAAAAGCGCAAGTGACTGTGTCACTCTTGTACATGATTGGTTCAACGATAATAAAAGAAAACAAAAAAGAAACTTTTGTGTTACTTGATGAACATCAGGAAATTACAGTTCTGACGCTGTTTGGTTAGTTTCGTCAGATGGTAGCATCGGCTGCGTCTGAACTTCAGGTGAAACGAAGTATGCTTCCTGACTTTGACGTTTTTTTTAAGTGTAGCTTGTGGCACCTAAGAGGTTAACTGACAAAGAAGCCTTGGCGAGACTGTCTTATTGTTGAGTAATTACGTGTTACAAAACATCAACTTTAAAACAAGGCGGTAAATACAAATACTGAAATAGAGGTAGTCTTCCATTTCAGCAAGTCGAAGCAAAGCGGACATCGCGTATCTTTTGGTCTGCGTTTCGAAATGAGAAAAGTCCACGCTTTTTGTCCTGTTACACTTGTCTGCAAAATAACAGGTATTATGCATTCTATATACTGTAAACGACTTAATTTTCGCGGGCTCAAATTTTCGCGAGTTGGGCCAAAGCTTAAAATTTTAAATTATTCGCGGGTTTTAATTTTCGCGAATCCAGTGTAGCTTCCGTAGCGTTCACATATTGCCCGAATTGTTCGCGGGACGTATTTTTCGCGCTTGTAGGCGATTCGCGAAATTCGCGAAAATTTAGTCGTTTACAGTATTTCATAATGTGAAGTTTCTCTAATAGATAGCCTTTTCAGGACGCTAGACTGTTGGCCAAAGGAGTATTCAGGTACAACAAAATATTTCTTGTGCATGATTCTTTCATTCAAAGCAGGAAGACATTTATGCGCTGATGTATCTTTTTTAACATTCCTCTAAGGTGGCTATAAAAAGGCCGCAGAATGTTTTGTGTTTCTGTATGAAAAAATAAGCGGATGTTTTCTGTTTTTATGCATTAAAAGAAATCGGTGTATTTCGGTGATCTGTCTTCAACGGATGCTAAAGCGGTAATCACGTGTAAAAAAATGTCACGAAAAATGAAGCTAAAATTTAAGACGAGAGGATTTTGACAAAAGCAGTCCCAGCTGGAAAAAAAGATATGATAGAAATCTGTGTTTTTATGTGTTAACTGATTTTGTAATTTTTACTACAGTGGTTTTTTAACAAGTCGTTTTTTGGTCACACCCGATTTTGTATTTTTGATACCAACACTGTTTTTCAGTTAAAACCATAACACTTACATCTATAGAGCACCTTAATAATGCGGGTACTTAAACTTTCTTTCAATGTGAATGATGTTTCGAGTATAATTACACTTGGTTACAAGCTGTAATTGGTATCTTCACAGCGAGAGAAGCAGAAATTATGACATTACGAAAGCAAAAAAGTCACGAAACAGGTGAATTTTGACACCATAGAACATTCTGCCCCATTTTGACACCGTAGAACACGTTCACAACCAGACACTGGTACATCCTAAGGGCATAAACGGTGCCCTGAAAAGTGAAACCGGTTGAAAAAAATAAAAAACTGCCACAGCAAGGAACTATTTTTGTGGCTGGTGGTCGCCAATTTAGAGAAACAAACACGACATTCAGAGTGAGAAAACCAAACAAATTGTTGTCGCAAAAGTTACGTTCATAAGGAAGCAGGCGTTCTTATGAACTGCTGCACTGCTGACTGCTGCAAGTTTCGGACTATTCGCTCCAACTCAGTTGTTAAGGCAGGACACTGTTCTGTCAGGAGGTGATAACAAAGAGGTTTTGTGATTGGGACAATGATAGTAGACTTTATGGAGAAGACACAAGCGAGAGAGCGGCCTGAGGAGCTGCAGAGAAGACAGGGTCAGTTGACTTTTTAGGCGCATACACTGGCTGAAACATCATATGCAGACAAGATGAAACGAGCGGCCCGGTTCTGTACTGCCTTCAGATGATTATTCAGGTAGGCTTGATGGGGACTCCAGATGGAAGCGGCATATTTTAACTTAGGCTTAACGAACACGTCATACGCCATCTTGCGGACGATTGGAGGAGCAGTGCGAAGGTTACGTCGACCGAATCCTAGAGTGTGTGGTTATTCCACAAGAGGTCTGATGTCGTTTTACACCAAGACATTTATATATTCAAACTGTCTTGATCTTTTCAGAGTTGGTGACATGTTGACATGATAGGGCATAATTGTTTCCTAGTCAAAGAGATTAGTTTACATTGGGACTTGTTTAATGACATGAACCACTGTTTACACCATTGGGTAATTATGAAAAAGTCATTTTGAAGCTGGTTCTGATCGTGCACATATGTTATATTATTATAGACGACACAATCATCTGCAAAGATGCGCATTTTTGGTGAAATGGTGGTAAGGGGTCATTTAAAAATACTTAAAAAATAAGTGGTCCCTGAAGGGACCCTTTAGGAACACCGGAAGGTACATTTGTTAGGATTGATTCGTGATCCGTGATGGCTTTGAATTGAATGAGAAAAGGAAGTCACGTTTACATTCAAAAGCTGAGGGGTCAAGTTGAAGAGGTGACGGCTTGGTAAGCTTGGTCAGGAACGCGGTCAAACGCTTTAGAGAAATAGCAAAAATGGCGTCAGATTGTGTACGACACTGGAGGTTATTGTGTAGTTTATTGATCACAGAGCTGCGTCTCACAGGAAAATTTCTTTTGAAAACCATGCTGATGTTTGAAGATTGATTTGTTTGTTGTTAGGCGACCCATTATGCAAGAGTAAAGTATGTGACCAAGTAGTTTAGATGAGGTAGATGTTAAAGATAACGAACGATAGTCAGAAACAGAAAAGCAAATTCCCTGTTTGAAGACGGGCACAACTTTGCCAACTCTCCAGTTTGAAAGAAGGCGGCTTTCGGATAGCGATAGATTAAATATGACAGACAAAAAGTCGTTTGAAAAGTGATGGTGCTTTTTAGAATTTGGGAATTTATTTCGTCAGGACCTGCGGACAATGAAAGTTTCAATTTGTCGATTGGGTTTACGATAGCGGCTGAATTTATGCTGATTGTGGGCCTTTGCTCATTAGACTTTTTGTTAAAGGTAGAAACAGTGGCTGAGCATTCTATAGCAAAAATAGAGGGCAGGTAGTCGTTAAGTGCTTCAAGGCAGTCGCTCACCAGGATGGAGTCGCCGTTGTCGTTTCTGATATTGACGGTAGGGTTGTTACGTTTTTGTTATACTAAGTTCCAGAAGCTCCTTGGGTCATTTCGTAGGATGGATGGTAATTCATTAAAGAAGATTTTATTTTCAGACACTATAAGATTTTTTGTGTACTCGCTGGGGGAAGAATAATAAACATTCCAAGCTTGGGACGTGTTTACAAATTTGACTTTCGCAAGCAGTATCTTTTATTATTTCGAAGGGAAAGCAACGTTTTGGCAAACCATGGATTTGCTAAATTTGTACGAACAGAAATTGGAGAACCGAATGTTTTCACAAGTTGATTTATTTTGTTTTAAATAGTACTCAGTTCTACTCTGCCGATATATTGTAAAAGTTATGAACGTAGTTGTATAACTCACCGCCGAGGGTGATCTGGGGCTAAGCACGCTAAACTAAATGTGACACACCGCCGAGGGTCGTCTGCGGACAAAGTATGCTAAACTAAAGGCTTATTCACACGATGCATCTTTTCAACGCGCCACAGTTTAACGAAACCAAGATGAGCGAAATCGGCCGGCTCACACGTGGAGTTTGACGCGCGAAACCTGTGACGTATTGACGCACGAGAATTTCGCCAAACCTTGTCATCTGCACCGGGAATACCAAGCGTTTCGTATCAAGTTTATATGAAATACGCACAGTGTGAAGAGACAGTCTGTTTTATTAATACCACTCAATGAACTTCGTCAGATCCGGCTCACTGGGTTTACTAGTCACTAGTCCTGCAAAACCCGGGAAAGACCGCGAACGTCAAAGAACAGGCGGATGATCTCGAAGCACTTCGAATATTTTTGCACCGCTAAAAGGAAGTTATCTGCAGTAATCATGTTTATATTCGGTTCTTGCACTCGTCGCGACTGTTGAGGAATCTGCACCGCGCCACCTACCCATACTGCTAAGGTGCCGTTCACACACCTGCAACCGAGTAGGACCAAGACTCATCGCCCGTACGCACCACTTCTCCGCCTGTCGCTCGCCATGTTTGTTTGTTTTCTTTCGGCTTTGGCTGGGATACGGAATCGGCCAAAAATCAGACTGCTCCGAAAGCTCGCTCCTCCTGGAAGGTCAGACGTCGTAGCCGAGTCGAGCGGCCTTTGGCAGCGTACGCGTTTCTCTTTAGGGTGATTGACAGGCCTCGGTGAGGTTTCAGCGAGAAATTGCTCCAAAAGCGAGGAACACGCGCCACTTTTTTCGGAGGCGCGCCACTATTTCGGTCGCGTTCAGACGGGCAATCTGTTTCCCGATACCTAGTTTCGCGACACAACATTCTCCAACAAGATGCATCGTGTGAATAGACCTTAAGTATGACTCGCTGCCGACGGCCGCTAACGTGCAAAGCATGCTGTACTAAGTATGCTGTATCAAGTAGCACTCGCCGCGTGCAGTGGCATGGTAACTTAGGCGACCGTCTGCAGCAAATCATACATAGTCCAGCCGCTTGTACAGAGCGCGACACTGTTAGCGCGAACAAGCGATCGCCAGTTTTTCCAGTTTTTTTCCTTGAAACAAAAGGATGTCATCCAAGTTATTATTTTTACGGTAAGAGCTCATTTAGTTCTATAATGTAAGCGATAAAATTTCGTGCTCGCTAATACTATTTAGAAGTAAAATGCGAAAATGCACCGATGTCGTGTTCGCGCTAACAGTGTCGCGTGACCTCCTTGTGTCACCGAGCAAAGACACCGAACTGCGGATCGCATGGTTTGTTGTTCGATTCCCGCTGAGCCCCTGGGCGAATTGCACTGGTTGCTGTGATTTGTGCCTACATATAATTATGTATGAATTATTATGAATAATTATGCCTTTAATTTCTTTGTATGCTTATGCCTTTCCTCTTATGGGCTGCTGCATGTTTTATGTATTTTGGCCTCTGTGTAACGCTTTCTCGTCACCTTCGAGCGCGACACTTTTCGCATGAAATTCAACCCAAAAATAAATTATGCGTTCAAACGGCTAATGATGCAACTTTCATATAAACGAAGCGTTTAAACGAAAAGTTAAAACGGTGTAACTCTCCATCCGACAGCGGTACCGAAGCTGCACTATATGTGCCTGTTACCCCTCCAGTAATTACGTGTTGCTGCTGCCGACAAAAGGTGACCTTTCATATGCTTACGTCATTGAGTGTCTGTGGTGTGGCGATAAAAGAATAAAAAATATATTATAGGCTATAAAATGTTTCAAACGGGAAGTGCATGCAAAATGACAGCCATCCGAACAGCTGTCGACGCCTGTACGAGTACCACGAACGATTTTAAAACAGCAGTTGACGGAATGAAACGCTTACGTACGGACGTTAATAAGCTTAAAACTGTACGAAACGAGCTAAAAATAAAAATGACTGGCCAAGTGATCACCTATTTAATACTCAAACAAATGTCCAAAACCTTGATCAGTTAAGTAGAAGGAAAATGTAGAGATACAGGAAGTTCCAAAGGTAAAAAAACGCCCATGCTTTTGGGATTTCCAGGAGCATTGGCACTCTCACAAACGTTCCACTTTAAGATGATGACATAGCCATCTGTCAAGTTGTACTTGCTCGCAGAAACAAAAACGAAAACTTAATAGTTCGATTTGTTTTAAACAATAAAGGCATTCAGGCAAGGCAAGCTTAAACACCAGAGCAATTGGATTCTCAGATATTACTCCTAAAATTTTATCAGATGAGATTTGGAGTAGTTTTCAGTTTTGCTGCGAAATTGTTGGTGGTGTCGTCCACAACGTGTGTCTTTTGGATCAATAAAACTTTAATTAGGTTTAGTTCATTCATATAATTTGAAAGTTCAAAAGGTGCGAACTGAAAAACGGAAGAAATGAGAAACACGTACAAGTGCGCCGGCCCTTGTCGTACTTGTTTCTTATTTCGTCCGTGTTTCCGTTCGCACCTTTTAATCGGCCAAATCTTTTAGAGGTTTTCCTAGCACCAAGGTAACTCTTAAGACGGTAGTACCCACAGTGTTCCGTCTTAGACCCTCTTTACCCTCACCTCAACGTTAATCACATTTTTAAGGTTGTGACGTGTAATATATTATAGTAGGCGGATGACACTGGTGTTTTTCTTGTCACACTGGTACCGATTACGCCGCCCATATCTTGCAACAAACGCCACTTTTGTCATAGATAGACTGGTTCTAAGACAATCCTACAATTTATAACGCTGCTAAAACGTAACTGCTATGTTTTCGCAGTATTCGTAGAAAAGTACATTCCTTCCCTTCCTTGTTTTTGCAGAACCCGAATTTTGGGACATGTTGCTGTAGTCCAGTTCAATATGATCCTTTGGCTAAGCATTGGGTTATTTTTTTGGACTCCTATTTATGTTGGAAAACACACCACTCCTCCGTCTTGAAGCGATGCAGAAATGTGTCATGTCAGTTATATCATCTAAAAAGGCTCATATATGCCAGGGAAGGCTCATGCATTCCCTGGCATATAGAGTGCTTGGATATGGCGTTGCACGGTTCTTAACTGCTCACATAAGTAGCACGATAGAATTGATCGTATTTCGAGGTAAATATTGGAAAGTGTATCTTACGACTTGTCATCTTGTCCTAGTGAAAGCATGTTTTCCATACCTAATTTTCCTTGTTTTTACTCTTTATCTTTGCAAACTGCTGTACTGCCCCGCTTTCGGTCCACTGAGTTTACAACAGAGAGAATTGCTCAACGTACCTATAGTAACACTACACGCTATAAGGTACTACAAATTTAAAGACATTATAAGAAATTGTTAGATTAATTTTTATTTCGAAGATATTTAATGATCTACCAGTGTATTTTATTAACGAAATCCAACGTTCAACTAAAAATAAAACCCTGAAACACTTAAACAATGATAAAAACAAATAACCTAGGCACTATTGTTAACCCTCACTCCTTGCTTTGAATTGGTATTGTTTGAGGAATGCTCAATTTTGCTAGATCCTGCCGCACAAGTCTTCCTAGGCTTAGGGACACCAGCTTATGTATATCTTTATTCCTGTGAAAAAATTGGATTTGATTTGATTTGATTTGAAAAACCGGCGTTCGCGAACGAGGATCTAATAAAAGCTTCAAAAGCAGTTGTTTGGCGCATAGCAACGAAAAAACAAATATCAAATATTGAAAGCACGCTTGGACTAAGAACGGAAAAATTTTCGCGAGGCAAACTGACGAGTTAGACATTTTGTGTATTACGTGTGAGCAAGACACTTCAAAGATTAAACCCTGATAGATTGGGATGCGTCTGCGGAGCGCAGAAACTGCTCATATGCCTTAGTTTTGAGGCTATGGTGCTCAAACGTTTAAATACGTTGAATAAATGTTTTGTGCTTAATTCCTCGAAGACATACGTTTGGTGTTGCTTAGTGCATAAAAGTTCTCATTTGATTTGCAGAAACTTGGTTTCAAAACAATTGCTTTTATCTCGATGGGTATCACTGCGAACTTGTAAATCGATCACAGAAATATGGTGGAGGCGTTGCGTTCTGCATTAAAAAAAATCTTGACTATGTTTTCATAGAAGAGTTTTGTGTGACTAGCCTTGAATTTGAATTATTACGGCAATATGTCTACTGGTTACTGTGGCCTTCCTGCGTCGTTCCCCTTACGGTAATATATGTGAATTGTTGGTAGTTAAGTTCTGTTATGGAATATGGAACTTCTTGTGGTCTCAAATTGATCCTTGTTGGTGACATAAACATTGATTCGCTCTTTAAAATGCAAAGCAAACTGTATTTATAACGCTTATACATTATTTTGAATGCAACAATGTAGGTTAAGGCAGGGCGAAATGAGACATATGTGACAATGCGACAGCTTCTGTTTAGAGAAATTTATATTCGCCTATTAAAAGGGATCAATTGGATACTTTTACGACATGTGCCGGCACTCGTTCGCTTTACGTCGTGAAAAATGTTCTACAATTGTTATAATCACGATGAGGAAAAGGAATGCGAAGCTATATTTCGTGGGTGCAGGCTCCGCCAAAATGTGTTGAAAGTTTCCTCTTGCGCTTCTCTGGAGGCTTGCAGCAGAGGTTGTAAAAGTTACTGTAGCAAGCGAAGCTTTTTTTTATGTTTCGTTAGCTACTTCAGGATAAAAAATTAATGTTAGTAGGACACGCTTGTTAAAATAAGACCATATTTATTAGGCAAAACGTCACAATATCGTTATCAGCAGGTGTAAAATGATTTTTCGAGGGTTCATCCTGTCTCGATAAGCTATCGATTTTCTTTACTGTCTAAGATAATGCGGCTGTGTAAAAAAAAAAAGGAAGAAAAGAACAGCGAGGAATTAATGGTGCAAAAATGACACGAAGAAAACGTTTGAAAGTGCGCATCACCAGCGTCAGTTTATTCACGCTGTAGCGGAAATAGATGCGTACTTAGATACATTCGGGGTATCCTAGGATGCACCCACAGGGCGCGCAACTAAACTCAACGAATGTAAAGAGCTAGCACTTTATAAAAGACAGGATGCAAACGACGAGTTTCTCCTGACCGGAAGACAAAAAGAAAATTGACGAGCAAATCGTGTGCTTAGAGAAGTCTCCTTTCGGGCTCACGTACAAGAATGTGCAAAGGGTAGTTTACACTTACTCTGAAACACATGAAACGGAGGAAGAAAATTATTCATGGAGAAGAAGATAGTCTCTAGACTAGCTGTTTTTTTTAATAGGCCGCGAAAGCAGACCGGTTTTTCAAAGCACGCGACGAGTGCCAAATGTGACTGTCAGCGCCTGGTGTGCAAAACAATATGGAGCGAAACTGCGCCTGTTCTGGATGGATCGAATGCACTGTTCGGGAAGACTGGTCTCACAAATATTACTCAGGGGCCCACGAAATACACTTTAAACGTTCCGAGTGCAAGGACTGAGCTGTCGTTTTTAGGAAGATGCCTAATTTTGCCCCGCCCTAACTGTCTGGCTTTGTATCGTCTCACAAATGAGACGTTTGTGACTTTTTGGTATCAAATAATTATTTGATGCTCTTCTAGCTCGAGTCTTGTGAGTTTTACAGACTACAATGCCAAGACGCAAAAAAAGGTTTTTGTAAATTTCTTTTTATTCGCTGTGAACACAACAAATCGATTTGTACATTTTTGGCTAGTTTGGCCCCTCCTCTTCACCCTAATCCGTGCAACACCAAATTCATCCACACTATAAAATTTATGAATATCAAATTTCTATTTAAGTGACATACTTTCGGGAAACCTATCCGCAAGAAGCAGAAACCACATGGCAATTTTTTTATTTGGCCACAAAAGAAACAAACATGTACGCTGATTTCTCTAATATCCATATACTGTAAACGACGAAATTTTCGCGAGTACGTAATTTTCGCGAATTTCGCGAATCGCCTACATACGCGAAAAATACGTCCCGCGAACAATTCGGCTAATATGTGAACGGTACGAAAGCTACACTCGATTCGCAAAAATTGGAACCCGCGAATAATTTCAAATTTACAGCTTTGACCCGATTCACGAAAATTTGAGCCCGCGAAAATTAAGTCGTTTACAGTATATACGAATAAATGTTGAAACATTTCATGATCTATTTTCGGTATATAAGTGGGAAATTGTATGATCTGAAGCAAACCCAGATAAACCTATATAAATATTTTCCAAAATTATAAACGAGCGCTAGAAGTCAAAATAACAAAATTTAACAAGGTGAAATAAACCAACGTGAATTGCGACATACATTTTTCGCAGGGTAGAACAAAACTAAAAGATGTACAATAAATTTGTTGAAACTAGAAATATGGTCTTCCTATTTGAATAAGAACAATTCATAAATTGTTTGAATTTCCATATTCGAAAATCAACACCGAGCTTCTTTCAGCGCAACCTAGCAGATATACAGAAAGATTCAAAGAAGGTATGGGAAGCAGAAAATAAAATCATCAGAATAAAGCCCAGTCACAACTGCTTGCCTGATTTAAAAATAGATAAATAAATATTATCTGGTATAGAGCTGACACGTTTAGCACACATTTTCTTTCAGTGGACGAATCAAGTAATGGAGCCATATCGTATATATATATCAGGAAAAGTACACCAAATTAAATCGTTCTATACACAGTCACAATTTTTACAATAATTGCGCTTACCATGTCTAAAAAAATCAGCTTACGGCGTCGATGACGCTAAAGTTGTACCTATAAAGTTTGTATCTGCGGTTACTACACTACCTCTTACTCATATATTTAATTGTATACTTAAAATGGGTGTTTTCGATCAATTGAAATAGCGATAGTTTCAACGATCAGTAAGGGTTGCTCCGAAAACGGCCTAGCTCGTTAATAATGCATTGTTGTTTTCAAACTAGTTTAATATATAAGGAACAAACGACTTGATATATTTTTAGGATGTGCACTATGAAAAAAAAACGAATTCCTAAACAAAAAATCTGAAGTTGCGCCTCTGCACATTCGTGATAATATAATTCAAATAAGCTCTTCAGGATTAGTTTGGATGTTGATACTCGCAGTGTTCGATTTCATCAAACACGATATACTTCTTTGAAGACTTAAGCCGTATTGTATAAAGAGAACTACACATATACTTACCATAAATAACTTACATCCCATAGGAGTACACTGTACGTAACAAAACAAACTCACACATGTTTTATTTAAATATGGCGTTCCTCAAGGCTCAATACTCTGACGTTTGCTGTGTTTGATCAATATTAATGATATCATACCATTTACTGAAGACCATACACAGACGACAGAAATGCATTCTTTTCCAGAACAAAATTAACTTGTTATAAATTAGAGCAAAGAAAGACAGCGATTAGCTCATCTTATAAATACCAAAACAATAAAATGTATCTCTTTTCCTCAATAAACGGGGTTATTTAAAGAACACATGAACTGTACACACCACGTAAACATGATACAAATTAAAACAATGTTGTTGTTATGTCATAGGATATTTATTCAGGCAGAGGTCCCAAATTAAAACAAAAACTGTTGAGGTGGTCCTTTTGTAATAAAGGATTAGCTGTGAAAAGCTAGCCCAACATTTAATTAACATCAATCAAAATTGCTGTATCAATAGGCTTGCTTTCCTCTCTTAACATTTATTACCGGAATGGCTAAAGTATTTGACGGCTTGAAGTTGGGCTAGTTTGGTTTATCGCTTTATATAGTGACAGCTAAACATCAAAAAGGGCAAGAAAAAGAAAGAAAAAGGCATACACACCGCTGGAGTAGCAGCTGTTTAATAAGATACATTTTTCTTCATCTATATTGTGATCACTTTCTCTTCTTTATGTACGTCTACATTACATTTAATTTAGTTTCATGGCGTCTTCATTCTCTTCAAGTCTCATGACCGAGCCATCATCCTCGTCCTTCATTTGTCCACCATGGGTACGGCCCCTCTAAGATAGACAACTTCGTTGTGGGGTAGCGCAATGAAAGGTGCCCTCACAAATTTTCCGCCTTTGCGTCAATAGCAAGGGCCTCCAGGATTTCTCGAGCAAACTTGTTACTGTTTCTTACCATGATGTTCAGGCTACAAAACTCTGGCGCACACTGACACACACGACAATGGGCGAGTAGCTGCCCATTGTGATGCTGTGATGACCTTCACTGAAGCTGCATGTTCCCTCGTCCGGTAATTGATGGAACCTTTCCACTCTGTCCATTGTAACATTGACCATATGACAGTAGGATTTTGTATACAACATTCTTGTCACATTTGGTGTACTTGTTCTTGGGGATACGTTGCAGTTCGTTTTTTTTTCTTGTTGTCCTCCCTGTTTACCTTCAGGCACATGGATTGGCCTTGTAGGGCCTAGAAACAAGACGAATAAACATATTATTTTATTATGCAGTTGCTAGTCCCGCAGTGTATATGCCTTTTTTGTACATATAATTCTTTCGTCATGTTCAACTGGAACTATATATGGCTAAAGTATGAAATATATTACGCTCCAATGTACTCCAGAGTATTCTAGTGCTTTCTTGTCTGGGTCAGAAAACGAGATATATATTACGCCTACAGCTACTACAAAAAGATTTCTACCAAGAAACAATTTTGAACAGAACACGCACACATTTACACTTCTTGAACACTATAAAATATCAGGCTTTCATAACATTTTCAATACACATTTATGAGAGCAATAAACCCTTGACACCAACTCACCCATCAATCTGCATTCAACCTGGTCTCCAGTATAACACTGATCAAAATAAGTGCACGCCCCTAAAACCAGAACAAATATTGTGAAAATAAAATTACCACATAAGGTTCCAAATAATTTCAGCACGTGCAACTACATACACACATTCAACACACCTATCCTTGCACTGAGCAATTGCGAACATATTTCAAAGAAACACTATGAATTAACAACGATTAAGATGTTGGAAAAAACACAATGAAATGCAAGTTTATTTTTTTGTACAGCCCTTCTGCTACTACGATGTACTGTTCTGGAAATACGATATTGTTACATGTGTACAGTATTTATATCGTATTTTTATAATTTTTGTTCGGCTGAGGACAGTGATCAATTGTTCCAGTGTTATATGTTGCTTTAAAACTGGAACGAAAGCTTGCTCCTCTTTCTACACAGCCTTGAAATGCTTTCCTCTTACAAAATCTACTGTTGCAAAGGAACGCGTTATATTTACATTTGTGACATATGCGTGGCATTTATGTAATTCAACTAAGTGTTATGCTGCATAATTGATGTGAAAAGCTATCGACTGTAAAAATTCAGAAGGAACTGCATTACACGAACATAAATATCACTGGTAGTTGGTCACTCTTTTCCTCCCGAAAACGTTTCTTGCTTAGGAATCTAGGGAACCTTGCGTAGACGTATTATTCCAGGAGTTATTTGATTATTGCAAAAATCAGTCTTGGAAAAATCTCAGGGCTTTCCCATCATAAGTGTAAAGCATTTGGTGCTGCACACTTTGATTTTGCAATGATACAAGGATAGATCAGACATTGGACGTAGCATCTCGTCCTTAATAATGTGGTGATTTGTCTTGCGTTAGTAGAGTCATACCTTTTTTGTTTTAGAACGGTAAAATTGTTTTTTATGACAAGTAGTTCAATAACATTTACCGAATTTTTACTAAACCTAACTGATCATCCACCCTTGGCCAGTCTACTTCATAGAGGAAAACCGAAATACGCCATTATCACACAAATGTGGCCGCGAATATTTCTCACCAGTGTCTTACATGCCTCGCTGAGGTACGTGACGACTTAGATTTCTGTATCTTTCTTTATCATTTGCCTGGAGGAACTCATGGCGCCTGGAACAACTTCTGTGTCGCACTGTTAGCATGGAGTCGCAGTCCAAATTTCATCTACATATCTTTTTTTGCAACTGTAACTCTCCGCAGTCACAATAACAATACAGGTCGTTCGGTGCTTTAACTTAGTTTTTATTTTGGTCGCGGTGCCCAGAGAGCCAACGTCCGAAGTCAACCGTGGCAGCGAGGGTATCTAAAGAGTCCTTGTACTGCCGCTCCGTTTAGCACGAGACGGTAAGCCCTCATCGCCCGGAAGCAAACCAAAAATAAAAGCGAACCCTCGTTTTCCCTGCCTACTAACAATACCACACAACTGTGGCGTATCCACGCATTAGCATTGCCCTGAATTTAAAGAAAACTAAGGCAACTTGACAGTTGAAAGTTATTGCCGAATTCTGAGTACCAGGTTTTCTCCGTTACCTAATGCTGGCCATTAAGAGCTTGAGCAGGGAGAGTCCCCGGTTCCTCCATGAGCCCGCTAGCAATTAATATGTCAAATCAGTGGACCCTTCGACTGGCAAGTCGAAGGCCTTAGCAAGACCCTGCAGGCCGTCCCTAAGAGGACACACTCGGTTCGCCGTCCTGCATTTTGCGTCACCTGGTCTGCTTTCTGGTAACCAGGTCAACTTTTGTAACAAACTGCAAGTCGCTGCGGGGATCGGGGAGGAGGAGACGCCTGACACCTCACTCGGGTGCTGGCTCTCTGTCGTGATTTTGGGTTGTACGGTCACTTTCCGTTTTCTACTCTCCGTGCCAAGCAGACCGTCGTTCGTGTCTTTTCTTGAGAAGCAGAAAAAAAGCAGGTCCTATAAAAGGCTGTTCCTCCTTCCTTCCCACGGCAGAAATTTAGAAAAGAAAAAAACAAGACCGACGTTTTATTTCCGCGAGCGGCCGCGAAAATAAAAACTAGTTCTTTTTATGACGAACGGTAATATTGTTGCTACTAAAAAAGTTGTCATGCGTAAGAACATAGTGTAAAATTTTACATAAGAATGGAACGTCGTTTCTCCTGCCGTTTTACCAGCGGCGTGGCCTTCCTTCGTTCCTCTGAAAAGAAACTATAGTTCTAGGAACGCCCTTCCCTGGAACGCCGTTTCGTAGAACGTTTGTTTCAGGGCGCCACAGGGACCTTTTCAGGCCATCTGGTATTTTGCCTTGATAATGCAAACAAAATGCATTGTTTTAAAAGAAAAAGCACGGAAAAAAATTCACTTGTGGGCACTTCTCACTCCTTGTGTGTTTCTTTCGGGTACGACGCTCTAGTAGGTTGTTGCAACAATAGATCAGCAGCAGATGCTCCGCCCCCAGCGCGAGCTTTCTATCTTCCAGACCACTTCGGCGCTCGCGAAGCGAAACACGCGGAAGGGTAAGGAGCGCGTGCTGGAGGCGGAGCACCTTCTGCTGATCTCATGTTGCAACAGAGTATAGCGGGTTTTATGAGGAATGTTGCCGCTCGCAGAGCCGAGTCGACATAGCCCGAGGCTCGCGAGCAAAGGCGGCGGGCTTGAATCACACCAGCCTAGCTGTTTATTTTAGCTTTAGCTTCTGGAACAATTTAGCAGAATCTTACAACGATTCCATTGTTCCTGTGCCGGGACGTTGTTGAGGTTTTAGTCTGTAGAGAAGAAACTGGGACTGGCAGCATCAAGTCAGTCACCCTTCCATTGTCGACGCGGGGTTCTTGGTATCTTTCTCATGTAGTTCGCATGCACAAGGTCGCCTCATTAAAAAAATATTTTCAGTTCTACTTTCATCTGATTTTTCTTTATTCGTAACAATATATTATGTTTTGCAAACGAGTAACAGGTTATGGTGACTACATTGAGCGCATATTATTTTGCATTATGCATACGTGCCTTCAGAAATAACTTCTTAAAGTGTGCCGCACTGGAGTCAGCTCTCTTTGTTTCAGTATTTTTAATATAACATTGCATTCTTAATAAAGTTAACTATTATTCAGCCTTGAAACGTGGGGCGTGCTACGGTCGAAGAGAGTTGGTTAGCTGCCAAACACCTGCGCTGCAATCTGCTCCAGCCACTACAAATAAAAACTTGTATTTAACAGATTAAAAAAAAATATTTACGTGAGAGGTTTTCGAGAAGCTTCCAAAATAATTCAAAGCTAGGAAAGCTCGAAACATAACTAGAAAAAAAAATTTAACCCATTAAAAAGGATGTGCGAAGCACATGGAAATAAGCTGCACTCAAAAAACGAGTTTTGGTACTTCGAAATCCAGTCATGTAACTCTTAAAAAAACCTTAATTTTTGTTTCGTTGAATACTTTGTGGCAACAATTCCAAATGTTTATATCACAACAACAAAATGCGGCCATTTGAGATCTACGCGCTAAATATTACAAAATCGCCGCAAAACAACAATTGGCGCTTTACCTCCGCAACGCGAGGCCAGTACAAGTTGTCAGGTGCTCTTTTGATGGCTCTTGCAACCGGGGTTAATTACAGCTACCACTTTTAAGTTGGCAATGATTATGGTGCGCTACCCTCAAGGAACTGCTGGTATTCGACAGAAAACGGTTTGATTATTTTTCGCCAGCGGAAGGCGACTTGCCACGCAGTGCTCGTGACCAAATCGTCAGCTGCATTTGGCCGTGACGCCCCGGATCGGTCAGAAGTTGGGTGGGTCTCCACGAAGTCTTCTAGTCTTCCGAAGTGCAAGATGAGAATAAAGTAATCGGTTTCTGTTCTGTTTATTCTGACAGAAGAAATCCCGTTCCGAGCTTCATAGTCTCAACTATTTTACTAATAAATAAATAAAATTTTGTTTCTTTTGTATTTTTATCAGAGGTCACCGAGACGGTCACACACTGTAAGGTTTGTATAATGTTGCCCAAAGCAGCAAGAAATATAGTTTTAATCAAACGCCACGCTTCCGCTGAGATAAAAAGTAACAGCAGACATTATTTATACGTAACCCACATAACAAACAATCAAACACTTTGTCGTCAATATTACAAAACATGCATTTTTAACAATATACTATTAACAAAAATATCACCTCATCAAAGTTATTTTCTCAAATCCAAACAAAATTTGACAAAAAAACATACAACTATATTGAAAAGAACCCTTCGGCACTGATGCGTTATGGAACCCTCTCAGCCCTACAAACCCCTCCAGCCCATCAGACTCATAAACCAAGCCCGTAGGTAGGATTGTGAACCATAGACCGAAAATGCAGTTAAAAACGTCAATGGAAGTTTATTTTAGACATTGCATATTACATGAATGTTGAAACTTCTATGATAAGAACCCGCATGTACGCAAACCCGGGCGCAAAATGTTGTTGACAAAAGTGATCAGACTAAATAGCGGCAACCGACGTTTTTGTCGCCTTAAATGGGAGGGGGGGGTGCAACGTTTTCCGAACTTCGGTCAAAAATTTGTGGAAGTTTCCCTCTGACACCTTTGAAGTAAAGAACGGAAACCCGATTTCGCCTGTGTGTCCTGGTTGTTGCGTAAAAAAGATAAATAATGGCATTACGGGCACCCCTCAACTCACTCCCCAGTCTTCAGGGTCACACCTGGACGCACTCCTAGTAACATCAGTCGGAGTGCCGTGTAGGTTCCCGTGTGCTTTCTCGGAGGACGCTTCCTCTACCTCTCTCTGCTGACATTAGCGGGCGTTATGCTGCAGCTTAGAGCCGAGCGAGGTAAAGTAATTTTCT